>JAODYC010000100.1:92928-104835 GCA_026262405.1 Curvularia hawaiiensis | reverse complement strand
GCCTTCTTGTCCTTCTTGGAGGACTTGTCTGCGACCTTGGTCTTTCCCATTTCGGCGGTGAAGTACTAAATCTACAATGTATCAGTATTGCGTCATGTGCGATCAAAGTATCAATGGTTGTGCGATGAAGAAAAGAAAAGAGAGGAGTCGACGGCATTGCTGCTGTCGCTTGGGCGCTGACGTCCAAAGGTCGTCGTATGCGCCAGCCTGCATGATCTGGTCGTCTCAAATTGCGAAAAGCCCACTGGTATCTCTCGAGACCGCGCGAAGCGGAAATCCCTCAAGCCCACGAAAAGCCCACAAGAGCCCACAGAAAACCGAGCTTCAAGGCAGCGTGTTCCCACAAACGCCGAGAAGCCGGAAGATTAACCCTCATAGTAGCAAAAAGCCCTCTGGTTGATCTTGTCGTGCTCTGACGAGCGACAGACGTGCCCTCTGTAATGTGTGTCAAGGAAAAGCCAAACGTTGCCCACTGACTTGTAATGTGATCTGGTACTGGATGATGCCCTCAGTAGCCCACTTGAAGTTTGAAGCCCTCAAAGTGATGATCGAACAGATGGTGTTCGAAAAAAGTAAGATGAGAATGGGTGATAGACGGTAGGAAGGCGAGCGAGAGGGAAGAGGCTGGTACTTTAATACCTGGAGGCGCAGAAAAGATCAGCGCCGAACTTTTCAGCGGAGACGCGGTCTGTGCGCTGCGCCGCGACGCGTTGTCTGGCTGCGCTAGACGGCAACGCCCCACTGCAAACTTGGCCGTCAGTCTCTGCAGCAAAGCCGTGGCTCAGGGTCCAGCAAGGGACGGTGTGTTCACTCATAGAGTGGAGATTGGAGCTGCACTGTATTTGCATATACTGCTGAGTATGCGGTTATGCACAAGTGTATCGATACTGCGGACATGTTTCTCTGCTTAATCGGCTGGAGTAGTTCCATCCGCCACAAGGCAATTCTTGACTACATGTAAAGTATCTCAGCATGCATACATATGTACAATACAAATACCTACCCGCTCGACTCTACAAGATGATTTACAGCTATGCTCGTGGGAGCTGGGGCCTTGTCCTCTGCGCTATACCAAGCTGTTCAGACGTTGGAAGCGAAGCTGCAGTCTGCTCGAGCCTGTGACTAAGCCTATTGCGGAAAGGCACCATGATACTTCCACCAACTCCGAGCCCTGGGGACATGCAGCTCCTCTCTAAGCAGCGTCAACATGGCTTCGCCCGCAGTCCACAAACCCCGACGACGGAGAAAGATCGAAGAAGGCTCTCTTGCCCAGGTTTCACACGGCACCCTCGACCGCGACCATTCCACAAACTCAAAGAAGCCCGCCTTTCCCCTCGTCGCGTTCCTATGGCCTGCAAAAGGCACCGTGTCGCAATGGATCACCATACCCCTCATACTAATGGCCGTGGGCTTGTTTCGATGGACTGTCAGCCTCTGGGGATACTCGGGCTATCAGTCGCCGCCAATGCATGGGGACTTTGAAGCTCAGCGGCACTGGATGGAAATCACAAAGCATTTGCCTGTCTCGCAGTGGTACTTTTACGACTTGCAATGGTGGGGGCTGGACTATCCGCCCCTGACCGCATATCACAGCTGGCTTCTGGGCGTCATGTATGTTTATATCCTTGCAGGACCTGAACTGCTTATGCTGATGGTTGTTGTAGTGGCTCTGCCATTAACCCCACATGGTTCGCTCTTGATGAGTCGCGCGCCCTTGATGACCCTTCGCTTAAGATATACATGCGAGCTACCGTCTTCGTCTCCGAATACCTCATCTACGTCCCTGCGCTCGTCATCTTTCTCCGCCGGTTTTCTCGGCTCGAGGGAGTCAATATCTGGGAGTCGTCAATTGCATTGGTGGCCATATTGATGCAGCCAGGAGCCATTCTGATCGACCATGGACATTTCCAATACAACACCGTCATGCTCGGCTTTGCTATCGCAACATTGTCAAGTGTAGTCGCTGGGAGACCACTGTGGGGATGTGTGTTTTTCGTGGGTGCTCTCGGATTCAAGCAGATGGCGCTGTTCTACGCGCCTGCCATCTTCGCCTATCTTCTAGGCATTTGCCTTTTCCCGAGAATTAACATTGTCCGGTTCTTCGCCATTGGACTAACTACCGTCGCCGCTTTTGCTGTACTGTACCTGCCGTTCTTAGCAGGCGTTGGATACAACGTTTACACTGGTTTCAACCACGCTATTCTCGAGTTTCCACCACTATTGAATGTGCGCTGGTTCATGACACCATGGAATATGGACGCTTGGTACTTCCCTTACGTTCTCGAGCTGGGTCAGTCAATCCACCGCATCTTTCCCTTCTCCCGCGGGCTGTTCGAGGACAAAGTCGCCAACATCTGGTGTACCATTCACACTTTCCACAAACTGCATCGCTATCCGATCCAGTCGCTTCAACGGCTGGCACTCCTTGCAACATCAGCCGCCATTCTGCCGCCGTGTTTGATCATCTTTCTCAAACCAAAAAAGCAACTTCTCCCACTAGCCTTCGCCGCCGTATCATGGGGCTTCTTCCTTTGCTCATACCAGGTACATGAAAAGAATGTTTTGCTGCCTTTGCTACCCATGACACTGCTTCTGGGCGGACACGAGGGTCTCTTGCCATCAACTCGCGCATGGGTGGGACTCGCAAACATGCTTGGTGTGTGGACCATGTTCCCACTTTTGAAGAGAGATGAGCTGCGAGTGCCATACTTTGTCATTTCTCTTCTTTGGGCATACCTTCTGGGCCTTCCTCCAGTCTCATTCTCGGCCTACTATGAAAGCAGCCGGGGTGGGCTTGATATTTTCAGTAAGCTGATCCATATCAATATCTATATTGCCATGGTTGGATGGCATGTTGTGGAAGCATTCTTTCCTCCTCCAACAGACAAGCCAGATCTTTGGGTTGTGGCCAATGCCATTGTTGGTACGGGCGGTTTTGGTCTTTGTTACTTGTGGACTTTGTGGCGGCTTGTGATTAAGAGCGAGTTGATGGGAAAGGCCAAGAGTAAAACGAATTGAGCTCAAAAGAAGATGTCTATTGGAGGGTTTCCCTATTTCTTTGAGATACCCCAGCTAGAGGTTTGGAGGGAAGATTACAGTTCCATTCATAAATGTTGTACAAATACACGATGCCGTCTAGTTTTCAACGCCACCCATATGCTTGCATCGTCCATCTTTCCCACCCATTATAGTATTGTACAATCGAGCCCATCGCGCATCATATCTTGAAACCATAACCAGCCATGCATTGCTTGTATTGGTCGACGAGGCTGGCGCATTCCTTTTGCGCATCGTTCGAGGTTGAGAATAGCATGCATTCGTCGCGTTTGGCTTTCTCGTCGGTGCAGACGCAGCAGGGCTTCACCTTTGGCTTTTCGGAGGCGGCGGTTGAAGTCTTCAGATCTGAGCCCATGTTGGCGGCGGTAGGTGGTGCTGCGATTTCTTGCGTCAGCCAATTCGCGTCATTGAGAATTCTTTCGTCGTGTTGAATGCCTACCGGATGCCATATTTTGTGTGGGCGTTGTGGTGAGTGAAAGATGCTTAGCAATCAGTTTGCGCTCCAAAAGTTCCCAGCAAGCATGGTGTCATCAGATTGCACTGGGCCTTGGCGCACACTCCCGCGGCGCCTACGCCACGAGGCAAAACCCCTGTCAAGAAATCAATGGTCTAGGCAAATCAACCCCCACTACGCCCGCCAAAACATTGCGCCCACGACTCACTCACACGACTTTCTCGACCAACGCCCCTCGCTGAATAGTATTCGCCTTATTCCTACTGAGCAGCATTCTATCACACCAGCGAGAAAAATCCTATATTCAAAATGACTGGCGCAAAGGTCTTTTCGATCGAGGGCAAGGGGCTCAAACTCACCACTGCGGCGGATATTGAGCCACACATTCAGGAGTTGAAGAACAACGACGATGTGGAGGAGGTCAAGTTCCTAGGAAACACACTGGGTATTGAGGCCAGCGAGGCGCTGGCCAAAGTCTTGGAGACCAAGAAGAACCTGCAGGTATGTTAACTGCCCTTGTTGATTGCCCACTGAGGGGTATTGACATGAAGAACAGGTCGCAAACCTCGCCGACATCTTCACCTCTCGTCTTCTCTCTGAGATCCCGCCTGCGCTGTCGCACCTCCTCACTTCCCTTCTTACCCTGCCGAAACTCCACACGGTCGACCTCTCCGACAACGCTTTCGGTCTCAACACCGTTGCCCCGCTTGTTGACTTCCTGTCACAACATACCCCCCTTCGCTACCTATACCTGAACAACAACGGTCTTGGTCCAGCTGCTGGCGTGCTCGTCGCCGACGCGCTCACTGCACTTGCCACAAAGAAGGAGGCCGCGCGCAAAGAAGGCAAGGATGTACCTGACCTTGAGCTCGTCATCTGCGGTCGCAACCGCCTCGAGAACGGCAGTATGGCCGCATGGGCAAAGGCATACGCAGCCAACAGCGGCGTCAAGACTATCAAGATGACGCAGAATGGTATCAGGCAGGAGGGCATCTCACACCTCATCACTAACGGCCTCGCGCACCTGTCTAAGCTCGACACCCTCGACCTCCAGGACAACACTTTTACCGCCATGGGCGCAAAGGCTCTCAGCCAGGCTGTAGTAAACTGGACTGATCTCCGCGAACTTGGCGTCGGCGACTGTCTGCTGAGCAGCCGTGGAGGCATTGCTCTCGCGGCGGCCCTCGAAAAGGGCAAGAACAAGAAAGTCGAAGTCCTTCGCCTCCAGTTCAACGACATCAACGCAAAAGGTCTCGCCGGTCTCGCCTCTGCATCCTCCACTGCACTTCCTCTCCTCCGCCGCGTTGAAATCAACGGCAACAAGTTCGACGAGGAAGACCCCAGCATCGAGAAGCTGCGCGAGGTCCTCGGCGCACGCAAGGAGGAGTCTGGAAAGAATGTCGACGACGAGGAGTACTGGGGTCTCGACGAGTTGGACGAGCTAGAGAGCGAAGACGAGGATGAAGAGGAGAGCGACGAGGACGAGAAGAGAGGCGATGCTGATGAGGTCGAGGAGCGCGCGGCGAAACAACTTGCCGACGATATACGGGCCGAGGACAGCAATGTCCCACAAGAGAAGGACAGCAAGGTCGATGATTTGGCGGACCTGATGAGCAAGACCGAGATCAAGTAATTTTACGATAGTAGGTCTACCTTCGTTTGGGCAAATTGGGTTCGCGGGAGGGAAAGGTGGGGAGGAGTGTTTGGGACCGGCCAAAGACCGGTTTGCATTTAGCGGTTTTGGGAGTTTTTTATTTATTTATCTCAGCTTTCTTGTTTTCCTGGAGTATCAGTGAGTGGGTATGTAAGATTTTGATACCAATAGACAATGCTCTTGCATTAACACTGATAAATGTCCTTGTTTGCCGCTTCTGTCTGGTCACTATACATTGCGGAGTGGGTTGGGTAAGAAGAGCAGCAATAGTATCTCGCGCTGCGGGTCATCATGCGGGAAGGAAGAAGGACAACAATAACTCGAAAAAAGTTCATTTTACTAGGATGCTACTAGGCCGGATCATGTAAGTGTACATACGTGTCATACCTCCTTCGCTGATCATATCTGCTGTTACCGTCTCTGGCGCACTCCACAAAACTACTTTCCTCCGCAATGTGCCCTCTCATCGATCCTTCACGCCACTTTTCTCAAACCTTGCTGATGAACAAGGCCACTTTTCTCAGAATGATTTCAGTGGACTTCCTCTGCAATTGAAACATCACCCAGGCTTCCCTCAACCTGAGCCTCTTTTTTATGGTGGCCAGAGTCTGCGTTCACGGGATTCCTAGAGTTGGAAGCGTCACTGCAGGCTTCCTGATGTCGTTTAGATACAATGGACTGTGCTGTAGCGCTCAGTCCGCCCTTCTCGACATGTCCATTGGCACGCATCTCGCGAGACTGGAGTTTGTGGGCTTCAGTTGTCGTGACGGTACCATCCTCTACCTTGGGTCTGATTGCGACTTCCGCTTGGCGAAGGTTTTCCTCCTTGTCGTGGCGAGACTGCTCTTGAGGTGAGAGGCTGCTCTTGCTGTCGGCACAAGAACATTGGTGGCTAGCATTCGAACCACGCCTCGCGGCAGTCGACTGAGCAGTAGCAGCAACGCCTCCTTCCACGGTCCTTGCATGAGCGCGGGATTCGAGGGAATGGAGACGATCAGCCTCCGCCTTGGTCACAGAGCCGTCCTCAATCTTGGGCTTGACAGTATCAATCGCCTGAAGAAGGTTACTCTCCCTGTCATGCTGGGAGTGTTGCTCAGGTGACATGGAAGATTTATTGGAATGAGACTGGCCGCTGCTTGGGTGCAAAGCAGCATAAGAGTCGCCGCTCAATGATAGCTCACGCTCACGTTTACCTACGACAGACTGAGCTGCGGCAGTAATACCACCCTTCTCAGTGTGACCATGTGCGCGGGCCTCAAGGGAATGGAGGTGATTGGCTTCGGCCTTGGTGACTATGCCTTGTGCAATCTTGGGCTCGATCTTGGTGATTTCCTCTTGAAGCTCGGCTTCTACTTCTGGGTGGGGAGCATTGGTGTGACCAACAACCTTCTGCATTTCTGTAGCACTGTCAGTATATGACTCGAAATTCGATCTCGTGTGAGGCTATTTGGAAAGGTCAAGGGCATGAAGGTGCGACAAGCGTTTGGACTTACTGCTGACGATGCTCTGTGTCGTGCGAATGACCTCTGGAGTGACCTCGTCATGGCTACCATCGACGGCAGCATACAGGTCCTTGGCGGCCGTCAGCAGGGAACGGTGAGGAGCCGGAGCATGGCTAGATCCCTGGTGGTGCACACCTTGTTAGCAATGGCTAGATATTCGACGGCGGAGATAATGCGGACCGCTCTCTCATCACTTGCAGTGACGTTCTCAGATAGAAGACGAGTTTCTTCGGCCGTGATGCTACCTGGTTCGGTCTTCAGCTTGGCCAAGATAGTCTCCAGCTGGCCCTGAAGCTGGTGTAACTGGCTGGTAGCATGGCTGCTTGTGTCGGAAGATGTCTTCCCACTGAGACTTGCACTCATAGTGAGTTGTCGAGAGTCGAGAGTTGTAGGTGATGCTTTGAGTGGAGGATGTGAGGTGGATGAAAGTCTGGGAAGAGTGGTGGTGAGTTAGGGCGATGTCCCGAGCTTTATGTTTGCTGGCGATGACGTTTGGCGTGGAGGTGAAGGAAAGTGCAGGTGCAGCAGGGGGATGGGACGACAAACAGCTGCGCTTGCTACCTTAAGTACATGGGATTTTTGCTTACACGGTACCAGTATTCAGACAAGCATTACTCTTTGAGATAGTACATATAAGTCTCGCTGAAGCTGCAGAAATGAATAAGTCTATATCTGAGCCAGGTATGGGAGTAAACTGAGGCTGAGGCAAGTAAGATAGCGTGTACAGTCCGAGAAATCAGAGCTGAAAAGGGCAATGTGGTACGCAAATCAAACTCTGAAGCTATCAATTTGTGCCTTGAGTTATTCTCCATCGCCAAATTCATTCTAGTCCGTGCTGTGTTCTGAGCAATTCCTTTCCTCAATTTGCACAACATGTCGACCTGAAAAAGATACAATTGAAGCAAAAGCATCGCTCACGGAGCCATGCCCGAAGACTGACCATCAACCAATTTCAGCTTCTCATCCAACACCTGCAAAAAGTCCCTTTCGCTTCCAAACTCCGCCACACTCGTAAGCTTATCAAGCGTATTCCTCGATTTCTCACACTCCGTATACCACTTCCTCTCAAAGTTGTACTCCTCAGTCACATCATCTCTGAGAATTGTCCATTCTGGCAACGCGCATGTCTCCTTCTCGCCATCCATATACCACCAAAACCTCATCTTTCCGTCTTTCTCTCCCTCCCACGCTTCCCTGTTCCATGACTTTCGCAGCGGAGAATGCGTTTCCCAGCCCTTTACGAGACTGCGGTAGTAAGTGACGGGGTGAATGTACTCATTTGTATCACCCAGATCCCTCAATTTGGTCCATTTGTCCGCCTTGGACTTGTCGTCGTATTCTTCGACGTATTCATGGCCTGGCATGCGCACATGCATGCCGTTCAGGTAGTACATTGTAGTGAATGAGTCAACGATCGGGCCAGTGCCCCAGCTGAAGTCGAAATGCTCGTGTGCATGTGGTGCAGCGGCTCGGGGAAGTTTTAGCTCGTTACCACCTTTACCCACGAAGGGAATAGAAGGCAGCTTTGGAACATAATTCCAAGCTTTTTGGAGGAGACTTGGGTGGTGGTAGGTGCAGGCGTAGCGAATGCGAAATAGCCAACGTTGGTATTGTTCAAGGTGCAATTTGAAGGCATTCCGGTCGATGGTTAGATGTGGGGAAATAGCTTGGAGCATCCAGCAAAGAGTTGCTGTTGCTATGTCTGAGCTTTGTTTTAGCACTTGCGTTCATTGGTCTTAGAGTTTGGGACTCACTTTCTGAATCTCCTTTCATCTCATCAATTGCATCCTGTGCGCCACCGCCGCAATTAATGTGTACACCGGGGAACTGAACAAGTTACAATTAGCTTATACGCTATCTCATACAGGTTGCGTTACGTACCCAGACCTGCTTGAGTTCAGGCGTAGGTCTATTTGGGTCATCGATGAGGTCCTTTGGAATGTACCAGAGGGTCGGACGGAAAGCCTTGCGGCGTTCATCCAACGCGAGCGCTTGGAAAGCATGCTGGATATCTAATACTTCGTTAGCGAAGACTTCGCGCTCTCACTCATGTAACCTACTCTCGGTCAGTCTGACGTTGTGAAACCCATATTGAGTTCTCTGAGAGGCGAAGCTAAGGCCCACTACATCAGGTATACCCAGCGAACCGACAGTGTCCCAAACACCGACGACTTTTACCTTCCTACTATCCGCGCTGACAGCGAGTTCTCCATGCGGTCGAATCTCCCACACTTCAGCTAATCGCTTGAAGTCATGTGTGCTAATGTTTTTAACATCAACACCCTGTTTCTCCAGCTCTTCTCCCTTCTTGCTCAGCTTGCCTTCGGTAAACCACTTCCATGCATCGGTCTTGCGGAACTCGCCTCTTTCCTCATTTGTCTGATACAGACTGTACAGCAGTGGGAAGAATTGCATGCTGACTGGTGCTATGACTCCAATATCAGACACCAGTCCGGCTACTGCACGGGCAGTATAGGCGCCTCTGGAGAACCCAAAGCAGAAGATCTCGTCACCTGGCTCATAGTTTTGTACGATGAAGTTGTATGCTTCAATCACATTCTCTGCTAAACCGGCTCCTGTGCCGCCCTGTCGATTCTTTTCAGAGGAGCCAATGTTCCCTGTTCCTATCCCCGAATCGTAGTAGACAATCTGGTGGAACTTCTTTGAAGGATTCTTCCGGTCCGAGCCAACACGCGCGATCAAGCGACAGAGCTTGGTGACATTGGATGGGACATTTACTTCGAGACTGACGCTGGACTGCCATGTTCCGTCGCAGCATATTACTAGGCGTCGTCCCCAAGGCTTGTCATCGTCGGCCATAGTGGAGTAGAACAAGTTGGAAGCACAGATGTGCAAGGATGATTAAGTGGGATGTGATCTGGGACGATAATGCAATTCACCTCTGTATATATAGATAAGATGCCAATCCGAGATCAACGTCTGTTGGCGGTAGAGGCGTAGCAAAAGTAGTTTATCGTATGTGGCTTTCAGGGGTAACCCATGACAGTTCGGAAAAGGGAAACAGGCGGCAAGGCGGCAGCCTTCCTTTTTCAGCTCTCCTCTGCCTAGACACAGCAAAGTCTACACCGCAAAGGATCGACGCGTGATAGCTGCTGGCCCCCAACTTGCTGACCTAGCTCGCCGTTTCAATTGCGGCTGAGGTCTCTGGCGGGGTGCCAAGTAACATGTTCTGCGGCATGAAGCGAGTGCGCGGCTATGTTTTTGCCCTTTGCTAAGCCACAGCAATCGAGAGACACCGCTGTTGCTTTCTAATGTGCAGCCAAGAAGCGGGGCCCTGTATATTTTCTTTTCAGCTTTTACGTTTCGTAAGTTGTGAGGCTTTTGAGGGTGTGCGGCTCCATCATGTCAATGGTGGTCCTTGTTGGTAGATCGCAACACAGCGTTCCCCTCAGCTACTCCACAAAGAAAACCGCATTGTCTTCTGCGTATGCGAGACAGGTGGCGAAGCGTATCTCGTCGAGTGATGATGCATACAGAGATTTTGTGTAGCTAATTTCAAGTCATGATCTAGGTGGCAGTCCCTAGTTCTGGGACACATATCACGATTGGCCTAGAGTTTCGTATTCTGGGGATAAGCAATTCACCTAGCGTCTATTGGCAGACGACTACCAGATCTCGCTTGTGGAGTTTGAGTTGTACATGCATGCATAAGTAAATCATCTGATGTTTGCCTGACCGGTGAATAGGTGTTCTTATTCTCGATGGGGCGCAGCTGTGAAAATGCCAAGCGGATACGGGTCTACCCGCCCGACTCCACCAGGCAAACGTGCAGAGTACAACTACATCGGTTCGTAGATCTTGTATCACAACGTAGCCACGTGTCAGCACTGTCAGCTCGAGGATCATTATCTTGTCTCATGATCACATAATCACATCAGCTGGACAGTCCTGTGAAACCCTCGAGTATAATGCTACATTATCGTTGGAAGGCCGACTTTACTGTTCTCAAAAGAGAAAAAAGATCGATACTTCGTTCTCAATACCATTGAATATGCCCAAGCGCGACCTGCGCTAACGTAAAACAAGAGGCCATAATTGTTCCCACCGTGCAAACCCCAGTAAATGAAGTGACCACACTTGTGTCGAGCATCGCCTGTCGCGATATGGCGCCATTTTCGCGCAATCCATGAACCCCTCGTGGGGTATCTCCATACGCACCAGTATATAACGCCTGACATCCAACAGTAAAATATCGCTCAATCGCTGAACTTCAGAACCACCCATTCTAAGGGGGACCAAATAATAACGAAAATCATTCCAATATCATCACCACCAATCTCGCAAAGGACCTGCTCACTGTGAGTGAGGCGAGTTGCCGGCCGTGTGTGGCCGACTATCATATTGCGAACCGTCATGGAAGCCATCGAAGCTCTCGCCAGACGACATCTTCCTCAGATCATCGCCATCGGCCATCTCAATGTCTTCTTGCTCAAACCGCCCTGGTCCGTTGGAGCTCTGTGGTGGCCCCATGTTCGAGAAGGATGAGTACTGGCGTGGAGGTGCTGGAGGCGGCACCCCGGTATTGCTAATCTGCTCAGCCAGACTCGGTTTTTCTGCCAGATTGCTGAGCATGGCACGGCTCGCATCCAGCATAGAAACTGCGTAACCGAGGAAATCGGCACGCTTCGAAGAGACGGACAGTGTCCAGCGGTATTCACATAACCTCAGCTTGTAGAACTCGGCCTCTTCTTTGGCAGGTGCTGTCGCCCACAGTAGCGATCCGAACGTGCCGATCAGGGTGAAATTCACTCTGGAGGCAAAGTACCAGAACGCCTGTAGATGCTCTGGCTTGAGGCGGTTGACGAAATCCATGGCAGAAATCAGTCGCGTCTTCGCAGCGCTGCGGCACATGAAGAGGCCATACGAATCCGGGTTGGTCGAATCAAGAGACTGTACAATGCGTCGATGAAGGGTGATTTCTGTCGCAAAGTATGCGAGGTGCAGATACCCAGTCGACGTGAGCTTGCCTTTCTCGGGTGTGTTCATCTTGACCTCAGCAGGCAGCTTCTCGTGCCACTGACGAAGCTTGATCTGCACGGGTTTAGCACGCGCCAGAATGAGCTCAGTGGACTTTTTCCCAGCGTTGGCGAAATCTTGGATGGCGGTTTGAGTGTAGAATGTGTCCATGACCTCTGCCATGATCTGAGTGAGCCCTATCATCTGAGCAAACAGTATCCGCCCTCGCTGGTTCTCCGCTTTCTCGTCTTCCGTCTCTTCTT
>JAODYC010000100.1:74447-92843 GCA_026262405.1 Curvularia hawaiiensis | reverse complement strand
CATTTGTCTTGCATGTACAATGCACATGCAATGCGCTTCCTCAGGCCCCGCTCCCAAAGAGGGATTGACCATGACGAACAATCGAGATGGAGACCTAGCTCTTGACCCACAGCCACCAACTGTGTAGTTAGATTCCATGAATCTGCTTCTGGACGCTGAAGCAACAACAAACCTGCCTGGACAGTGGACAGCTTTGGTCGCTCCATAGCCAGTGCCAATGCCTTCATGGCAACCACTTCTAACCGAGCTGCATCGGGCTTGGAATAGCTTGCGAGCTTGGGGTTGAAGGACCACCAGTTGAGGGCCAGGATGTACATACCAGCCAGAAGAGCTGGTGAGAAGCCTCGGTCGCCGCTGCGATAGCGCTCAACGAAGAGATGCTTCTGGATGATGGGGTAGTTGGGGTGTACTACTTGAAAGTACAGATCGAGCAAGGCAGGGCCATGTGGGTGCACAAGCTGCTCCACCTGACTCAGTGCCTCGGACTCGCCGGCAAAGTCTTGCGTGTTCTCGTCAGGCAGCATAATGAAGCATTCATGGTCGTTTACTCGTCGAAGTGTGCCAAGGTCGAAAGTAGATTCGTTGCGGGTGTCGAACTGGGAGAGGCCAATGAGCAGAGAGTCGAAAGGCGAGCTCAGGCCAATGTATCTGCTGTGCTGGCGTCTTTGCAAGCCCAGTGTCTCTCCGAGTTGAGGTAGGTGCAGACTTGATACATGAGACAGCTGTGGCTGTGGTGGAGGCGGACTTGGCGCCGTTGCTGTGATGGTGGGGGTCGAGAGTGCTAGTGGTGGAGGGTCTGAGTCGACAGATCTGGCAGACGATATCAGTCATCTCGTCCAGCCGTATGAAGCACAAGATGAAAAGGGCAATCTGAGGGTAATTGATGCAACCAACACGACAGGCAAAAAGGGAAGGTACGTTGGCACGTGGGCACGTGACGGTTTGGTATGTCGCGGAAAAAAGCATACAGGGCGTGGTATAGTTGCTCCTTCCCGAAGCGACCCATCGGACATTTTTTTTTTTTTCGTTCTCATCAATGCAGGGCAGTGGAGGAGCCTAGACATACCTCTTCTTGGTGTTGTTGGGCGAGTCCTTCTTCTCACCGTCGACGACTTTCCGCTTCCGGGGCAGCGGGCTTTGTACAAAGGTACACTCCTGCTTGTGGAACTCGCACAAGACACAGAGAGCGGCGCCCTCGTGTATGACACAGCGGCTTTTCCTCCTTCTGCAGGCGTCACAAGGGCGTTCCCTGCGTGATCGAATGTTGGAGACGGGACCGTTGGTTGATGTGGGCTTGTTCAAGTTGTCCTTGGCCGATGGCGACTTGTGTACTGTGCGAGGGCGAGCTGGTGCTATGGAGACAACCGGACGTGGGCCCATGGCCGGCTGCTGCATTGCTACTGCCGTCATGGCAAGCTAGCTGGCGTGGAAGGGGGCGATAAGGCAATGAGAGACTACGGGCCGTTGGCCAGGCTGCGGATCAGAATGCAAGTATCTTGCTATCGGAAGCAGGGTATGTGCCAGGTCTTATCGCGTGGGAGATACGATGGTCACTTGGATATTAGGCGATGCCAAGAACAGCAGATGGAAATGGAAAAAAGAGGCAGGGCGGCAAAGAGAGGCTGCTCAAGGGCCCAGATTGCCGCTGACGGCGGTAAGGAGAATGAGGTGACTGATGGTTCGCGCCGTCATTGAAGGTCTACAGAGCATGTAGAGGAAACGGAGCGGCGGCGGGCGGGAGCGGCGGAAAACAGCCTGGGGCGGGTGGGTGCCTGGAGAGCTATGAGGACATGCGGGGTACGGGCAGATGCATAGTCGGAGTGGGCGACTGGGAGAATATTGGGGAAGATAATTTTTGTGCTTGTCGAGAGAGCGCTGGCTCCGTCTTTTGTGGCAGACATGTGCTCGGGATGGGTTTCGAGATGCACAGCGCACGGATGCTCCTGGACGGTAGGCTCGACGGGGACTAGCGCCGTGCCTGCCCTGTATCTTACGTACAGCCGAGAGATAAGGAAGGCGGCTCTGGCCAATCGCCGCCGCCCTTGCCCTCCCCCACCTAAATAGTTTGATCTTTCCATTACTCCAGCTCCGCCTTATCTGCTGCCCTGCACTACACACGCCTGTTAGGGGAATTACTCTTATGTACTCGTTACCAGACTCCATATTTGGGGCATTGGCACATGCACGTCACCCACGAACCCACCCAGCCGCTACGACATCACCACCACCAAGCCCTCGCCTGCCACCAGCAGGCGACCGTTGGGCGGACGCCCCTAGCGACGCCGCTGCCTGGCCTCTGCCGCAACGGCCCAAGGGTAGACGTACCCCCCCGGGCAGCCTCCAAAGTCTGCTGGCGACCCATGCACCACAAAGACACACATACACACATACTCGGTCCATACAAACGCACATGTATACATACGGTGTAGGCATGCCGTGCCACCTTGGCCAAGCTCACGGCCCGGACATGGTTGTGCCATGGACGCCCTTTGCACGTGTCGCGCGATTGTCTTCTCCACAGCGCCCTAGATACTAGCAATGCTAGCTGGTAGGACCCTCGATTACCGCATCTGCTCCGCTCCCATCCTGGCCGCAAACCTCACCGCCCGCCTTTCAGGCAAAACGCCTTGCCCTCCGACTACCGGCAATGCGCAGAATCCGAACTTCTCCGCCGACCGCATCTACCGAGCCTCCATTCTTCCGGTGATGTCATTAGTATCGCCTCTGTGCGACTGTGTAGTAGCGCCGACATTGGTACGTAGCCGCGGTCAATTGCGACTCGCGCGCCCTTCTACGTATACGTAGTAGACCCTCGGAGGGCTGAAGAAACGTGGTCGAGATCTACAATTGTGTACGTAAAATTACAGGCTTAGCCTTGCACTGCCAGCGACCTCAGACTTGGGCTGTTTGCTGCAAACCGACAGGTGGGACCCCCAGTCGCACGCTCTCCCTTGCCAAATCCGGTCTCGCCAAAAGCCGTGTCCCAATCTCTCAACAACGGAACCTTGCCTCCTAGATTGTTATCCCGTACGCTTCCTTGGCCTATCGACCTCGCGCTCCAAGTCCGCGTGCCATCACTGGTCGACCCCGAGGATGTCGACTGCCGCCCGAGCGCGTCAAAATCTTGGCAACACAGGGTTCTTTGGTTAAGATTACGAGATCGTTGGCAGATCCGAATGTGACAACATAGGCGAGCGAACGCTGCTTAGCCCAAGCTAGGCAAGTCGGGCCGCTTTTCTCCGGAGTCAATACCATCGTTTCATCCTCTGGAGCGCAGTTGTCGCGTTTGCCATTTGTCACCGACTGAAGAGCCATACTATGCAAGTCAGATCCTACACCGACTGCCCGCCGCATTCATGCCGTTATGTACCAGCCGACCGTGTGGGATGACGAGTCGTGGACATATCCATTATGCGGCATCACGGTCCGGCAAATGAAAGGCAGTGCAACTATGACTAGGAGTATCGTTGTTTGCGCTTCCTTGATGAGGCAAGTAGCAATCACGTTGTATGAGTAGGTGTAGGTATACGTTTCTCTCAAGATTTCCTATGCGTCTCGTGCCATGTGGGGCACAAACTTTCCGGCCGGCACTCGCATGATTCTCACCGTTAAAGTTCACTAGCCAACCATGATATATCCTTTGGCCGATGCTGACAAGGCAAAGACGTCCATAACAAAGACATCAATCATGCTCTTAACGTCTAGTATTGGCAATGTATACGGCAGTATGGTATCTGATTGTTGGCGCGATATAATGGGCAACTTCTAAGCGTAGGTTCCATTTCTAGGTGCCATTGGGTTTCTTGTCTTTTTGCTTCTCTTTTCCCAATCTTCCTCAACTTTAGCATGTGATAGCGCTCACTGCGCCATTATTCTTCCCATCCTCTAAGCTCCGCACTACAGTGTAGCCTCCTGCTGTTCGATCGGTCTAGCGCCTTGGCGTTACCATCTGTATGGTAGCCGTTCTTACTAGACGTACCAGAACAATTAACTTTTATATCTGCTATATGCGCCGAGCCCTGTTCATGTTATAGCAGCTGCAACACAAAGTATGAATGGTTACATCTGTCAAACAGTGAAGAACCGTCTCATATGACCAAAGCAAGTTGCCCACCAAGGGTGTACTTCTAGCATACTCCGGTCCGGAAATCACGCCACTACACCTTTTCAAGGCGGGGTTATTCTCTGGGTATGAGTCGGACCAGAGTAGACGAAGCCTGTTGTATGTTCTCTGATCGAGGCATGCACTTTGGCAAGAAACCAAAGCTCAGCTATGCTGGTCAGTCATGGCTACATCCCCCCAAACATCTCAAATCATCTATCCACAATCCTACACACCATTCTAGAAGGAAGGGGAGAGCCATATTACACCCTCCCTTTACCACTGCCCTAACCCACATTGGCCTCGCTGTGCCCTTCAAGCCTCTTCATGGTGCGCTTCAATAACTTCTTATTTCTTTCTCATATCTTTGACAGAGTAAGAGTTACGGGAGTGTTTTGTTCCGGTCGTGCGGGGTTGTACTAGCAGTTTGTAGTTCAAGGAAGTTAGTGCCAGAGCAGAATCTCTGTCTCATATTCATGTGTTTGATGAAGCTGTTTCATTCCAGCTCGAATAAGGAGAGAGAGAGGCGGGTTTTGATTGGTGGAAAATGACCAAATGAGACGATTTGTTCCGGAATTAGCTGCACATCTCTTTTTGATTTGAGTGTCCGTTGAAATGGGCAACACATGTTAATGTTACAGTCCAAATCCCAACGTGATATCCACCATCTCTCAGTAGGCTTCTGAAAGCCAACTTCTCGACAGCACAGATGAACATTAATTTAATTCAGATGGGAGCAATCGTAAATTCTTGCTATAGTCAGGAGACCGGGTACCAGTCCTATGGCGTTTTGCTTATTTCTTAGGTACTTTGCAAAGCCCCCTGCGATGGTTGATTGTATTTACGAATCTGGGCTCTCGTCGCCCTCGCCTAATGGAATGCTAGACGCGCCTTGTCTGAGCCGTGTAGCGCGTCACACGTTCCGCCATGATCATATCGTCGTTATATTTAGCGTTCTCTCGCTCTGACTCGACAAGGAAGCAAGAAGGTATCACAAAGACGGCTGTGTCGGGTGCCGTAGTAGTCTGCGCAGGCGTTGTGCGCGCGTCATGTTTGACGTGAGGAAGGCTGGAAGCCGCGCGGAGGCGTGCTCTTCGATCAGTGCATCGGGGGCTGGTAGTTGATAGGTCGCCTGTGTGCCGTTAGTCCGAGCTTTGTGGTATTCACGCCGCAAAAACAACATACTTGAAGAGCAAGATGTGCGGCTCCGGTTCGTGTACTTCATAGTGCTCCCACCCCAGACTCTGTTGCAATGTCAGCAGGCGAGACCGATATCTAGTCGGCGCCCGTACCTGGGTGATTCCCAATGCCCTCCATTCCTCCTCCCACAACAACTTTAGTGTGCCTCGTGCGCCATCAAAGTAGTCCTTAGGGATTGCCTTTAGCATCTGTTTGGGGAGCTGCACATGGCGATATTCGTATACATCATCCGAGTACCTGTCGGCAGCGTCAGTACAAGATGCGCTGACCGCTCCTTGAGCAAACCACCGACCTTGCCGAGTAGTGAATCGCGTCGACAAACTCGTCCAGCTTCTCCTTCTCGTGTTCGGAAAGCGGGCGCGGCTTCTTGTTCCGGCGCGTAAAATCGATATCCAGATCGCCCGACATGGTTGCAGTTAAGAACGCGAATGGCAGTGCTCGTGTGCTCGTGCAGAGTGCAGAGTGCAGTGGGGGTCGCTGGTGATGGAAGCGGGGGTAAACGGCAGCACGGTTCGGCGCAAGACTGTGATTACGTATGCGGAAAGGGGCGCGTTGACACAGTGTCTGGTCCTCGATGGAGAGAATGGCCGTACGACTGAAAAACAACTCAAGTCGTCCAGCCCAAACAGTCCTTGTTTACGAAGGTCATGGAAATTTGGTCGCTGCAAGCGGTCCAAGCTTCTGCGCTAGTGCCGACACAGCCTAGTCTAGCCGTTCCTCCTGTGTCCTACTGCCCTCCCGCAACGTCTTTCACCCCTGTATCTGCATCTCTGCTGATCAGTGTTCGGTTGCCGGTTTTGACAAGGACGAGTCCTTGTTTGGACGTCAGCATGTATATGCCACTAAAGAATCTAGGCTATCTTTCCTTTCTTTCATTCCATGATGTTTCCACTTTGGCCAGCGAAACAAGATCAAAGACAATCTTCTGGGCCTCCTTCTACCGTCTATCCATTTCCCTCTTGCTACTCTCGATCATGATACTTACGCTTTACCCTATAAGGTCAATTTGAGCGCGCCAGTGATATGGTATTCAATACATAGAGCTATGGGTCCATGTAGCGCGGGCTGCACAGGTACAGATCTGCGAAAATACTGACCAAATCGCTTACAAAGTAGCGACATATTCGTGATTCAAGGACGTGCAACTTCTTTGGAAACAGCGATATTTGGCACTTTTCACACAGTACACAGAGGCAAGAGAAGTTTGGCGCAGCTAGGACACCAACAGTGCAATTACATGTTACCAATATATTCATGTTGAACAGGAATATGCGACGACTTTTCCAGCCTGCATTGGGTGCCACTCATTTCATCATTTTTCGTCTTTTCAACCTCAGATGACCTGTCATATATCATGTCTCCGTCTCCGCATTCCCATCTCAAATATTTCCTTGATTTCACGACAGCGCTCTGCCGCATCATCTGAGGCTTTTTCACTCCGAGGTCTCCGTCCACCATATTGACTCCGTTACCAGTGACTCCCCGCTCCAGCCACTCGCTCGCCCTGTCATCGCTACAACTGGTCTTTATCTCGGGAAGAAGTTCGATAGACGGCGATTGCGGCACTAATGAGAAGCGTTGTAATAGATCCTCTCGCAATCCTTGTTGCGTCTGCTGCCGGGAGAGTCGATGCGACAAATGAGACTCCCGGCCGGATTCGAGGTCGAGAAGTCTGGGCTCGAGGTCTTGTTGCGGGTCGACTTGCTTTTTGTGTCGAGTAATGAGTTGGACGAAGAGGTAAATCATTAGTGCTGTCAGTATCATAGAAGTCAAGACAATTAGGGCCATGAGAAGACGGAAGGTGATCCTCAGCACAACCATGATGCAACTAGACGCTGTCAGTTGCTGTCAGAAAATGCAAATGGACAGGTTCAGAAATACGGCTGGTGTCGTGGCGCCCGGGCAGCAAGTTTACAGCGGTATTTAAGTCTATCGTGGGTGACATGTGCAACGTAAATGCGCATCAGACAAGTGCGACATGTAAAATTCCTGTCTGAATTCAATCGTGAACTTTACTACTTGAGGATCTGGCCAAAGTATCGAGTACAATCTAAGCGTTGAGCAGGGTCACACACACCCAGGAATAATATATTGTTGTACGACAATTACGGACTCGAGGGATACAACTGCCAGATTTGAGATCCAAGCGTGGACGTGGAAAGACGTCTTCGTCGGTCATCAGACAAGCCCAATGAACGATAGACCACACCCTCTAGTTGCAACCACCATCTTCGTATCGTGCTCTACTACAACGCACCCACATAGTCATAGACAAGTCTAACCCTTACGACCTCATCCTTGTCCATCTTCCTAATCACAAACTTCCTGGTCAACTTCCTCTCCCCATCAATTTCCGCAAAGCCCCAAATCTGCCACGCTGTCCACTTATTCCCCTCATTGACTGCAAAAGCTTCTACTAATCCTCCTTCCTCAATTTCTTTAAGCCAGCCCTCAGTGACGTACTTGGCATCTTCGTCCGTTACACCCTCATTCTCCCCATCATGAAGTTTCTGGAGGGTTGAGTAGCGGGTGCGGCCTTTAACGGTCCCAAAGACCCAATCAGTATGCTCGCGGTAGTGCCAGTCCAAGGTGCGGTTCTCAACTGAGCCTTTGAGCCCGCCGGTAAGGACCTGGTCGATCTTGATGACTGTGGTAGGTTCATTGTCTTCGCCAGTCGTAGGCGCCTGTGACAGGTGTTGGGTCAGGGTGGCTGCGCCTATAGCTTTTCGTGTGAGCCAGCCAACGCCTTGGAGGGCGAGGACTGGGTCAAAAGAATCAGACTGCGTCTTGTTCTGTGAAGCGCTGTCAGAGGGGTTATTGAATTACGGCACGCCGGCCAATCTCCGGGGGTTGTTGGACTCACCATGACCCATTTTCCCTGCAGATTCTTGATATCTACGTTCGCGGGTGCCGCCATGTTGGTTCGTGGTGATTGTTTGCTGGCTATTCAAATTTCCAAAATCGCAAAAAGCGGGTGTGTGGTGTTTAGAGCTACCAAGCTACGGAAGCGGTACCTAGATATGATGAGACTCATGTCATCTGAGGGGCGATCGTCTTCACTATATCACCACTATCACCAACACCGCCTAGACAGCCGGACCTCCCAGAACAGCCATGCGTGCGAGCACCTGCCTTAGTCGACAATGACGTGCTGTCACGTTCACTCTAAAAGCACCTATCTACGCAGGCGTAGTACTCATTGCTACCGAGGCTCATCCGCTTTCGGACAGGACCCCCGCGGGGAACCCTGGATCGCCGACCTTTTAGTGGTCACCCCGGAATAGGTATACGAGCAGAAGCATTGGCAGATCACCATAGTGTTCTAACGAACGGCAGAAGATGGGTGACGGGATATATCAACCGTGGCTTGGGCAGAGTAGGTACCGTTGTGGTGGGCTAAGCAACGCGAACGATGCATAAAGCTCCACGGCAATATGCGACCGGTTCGAGAACTCGGCGACATGTGATCAATTTCTCCTTTTCTCTCTCTCTCAATCTCCGCTCTTCCGAGATTTCAAGAACCGGTCGACTGTTTAATGTTACACCCATTCTGCCTGCTGCTACGCAAGCGACGACGGTTCTAGTTCTGGTCATACGTACATACCTGAGGCGAGGATCCATCCATATTGACGAGAACACAGGCCACGCAAGACAACCTCTACAGTGACGCGATTATGAGACGCACTATGCGAACGTGTTTTGGCTCGTTTCAACGATGCATATTGTTAGTATCTGCTCTTCGATCAAAAGCGCCAAGCTATTTCAATCAGAGGGCTCGAAAAGCATTGCACTACTCATGACAAGTACTGTTCCTGGCATTCTTGCAATTTCCCTCAGGAGGTGCATCACCTCTCAGGCACAAAGCGTTCTGGTTGGTCACAATTTTCCGAAACCACCGTCCTGTTTCAACGGTTGCGGGAATGGTGTGGCTAGCGCAGACTCGTTGCGCCCACGATGAATTGCCGTGTCGTGAACGCGAGGAGAACAACACCAACGCGGACTGGTTTCCCCTCTGACGCTAAGGCTGCGACGCGAAGTGTTTATGATTCCCACAGGCCTTGTCATAATTCCCAAGTGAGAAGGATAATATCTCCAGGGTGCCCGCTTATGAGAGCGTTCTAGCCGTAGTTTTCATTTTCCTTTGCGCTCCACTCGCTGCGATCCTTCACTCTCTACATTTATGCGCAAACATTTGTGGGCATAACTCCCGTCTACTGTCCGATGCCAAGTGCCGTTGCTGTACACTTCCGCACCTAAACCGCAGACTTTGTCACTAAACGACTCGTCACTCGTTATCCATTGGCTTCCTATACGCCCTCATACAGTACCCTCATTGCGACCTACAACCTGACAGTGTTACACGTCTTGTGAGCGTGTAATCTTGTGCATTCCAATCGGCCTTCTACGATCTCTCAGTGCTCTACAGGATACAGACAACTTCGTACCTACAACTTCTGTTTCGCGCGACTGAAAATTGGACGTGTGGTATCGGGCGCAGGATACACAAGCGCCGTGGATATTCTCTATCCACAGTACCCATACTACCCACGAACCGGATAACTGCTTCTGAGCAAAGGTCTCAGGGCGATCAATTATCTCTGCACAGACCCGTGGTCTCGGTCGCTCTATCGGTCACCTAGTCTTTCTGGCTACGTCGGCCGTTTGTTTGCCAAAAGCCCAATTTCCGCACATCTTACCCTCACTGCAGCTTAGTCACCGCTGTGTACTACTTGGGTTCTTATAATACGCCGGCCGCTACCCTCTTTTTGATTTTTCACGCGAACCTGCAGGCAGCGCGGCAAGCTCCGCTCTTTTCGACCAGAAAAATAGTCTTTACACAATATCTAACGCCAACAACCACGCAATCATGAAGCTCACCGCGCTCATTCTCTTCGCCACCACGGCCATGGCGTCCCAGGCTCACCACCTTCACGACAATCACGCCCGTGCGATGCTCATGGACCGTGCCATTGACCCTTCAACCATGGATCCTGCACTGCTCTCTTTGCTCATGGTACTCAAGACGGCCATGCCCTCTGGTACTAGCGTTCCACTGCCGACGGGCACCTCTGAGCCAGACTGGTACAAGAACTTGCCTGACAACATCAAGAGCTCGTTGTACCAGTTCTACCCGGCAAGCACTAGCAGCAGCAGCACTAGTACTACCAGCCAAGCGACTTCGACTGTGGTTTCGAGTAGCAGTCAAGCAAGTGAGAGCATGACATCTACATCAACGCCTACGATCACGTCCGCACCCTCATTCAACAGTAACTCAATAGTAAGTAAAACAAATAAACAATTCCTTAGTAGTCGCATCCTTCCCTCTCGCATACCATACTACAGAAAACGAGATTACTGTTGCACCAAAAAATATCAATACTTCTCTTACTAATTCCTTATAGTCTTCGACTATCTTTTCCAACAGCTCTACAGCCACGGCTCCCACCCTATCTTCTGTATCCGGCCTCCCTTCTCCTTCCAGCAACCAAAGCACCACTGCCATGACGCCTCCACTCACCTCTGCGCCGCCCTCAGCCCCTATCTCCGCTGGCCTGAAAAATGCCGCGCACATGGGCTTGCTGACGACAGCAGTCGCCTGGCTCAGTGTCGCAGCGGGCTTCTGTCTATTTGCGTAGATGAAGACGGAGGAAGAAAAATTACCTTCACCACAAGGATGTTGCTTCATTGTCTACGCAATGGCCCAACATCCATCCTTGCTTAGTATATAATGTATTGTCCACAGTCTTTTTTTTTTCGAAGCGTGTAGCGGTATTGATGTGAAATGGGGAGCATGAAGTTTGCAAGCGGCAAGCGAGTGGAGGAAGGTCAATGAGTTCGAGACGTATGAGTTATATACCCCCTCTCTGAGATATCCCCCCCAGAAACGATTGCCATGAATTGAGTTTTATAATTCCCGCATGTCTTGCGCTACCAGTGTTATCAATGAGTCGTAATCCTTGGAAGTTTGTATATCACTTCGTTTTCCACGGAACTTTTGCCTTAGCATCGTGTCTTCTTGCTGCCTTTACAAACACAACACACCCGCGACTCTAACCCCCAGATCCAGCACAGCCAGATGCTCATCCCCACCATCCACCAACCTCTTGTCTGTCTCGCTGAACACAGCCGCTAACCGCACTTTCTTCACATCCTCTACCCTCTCATCAAACATGATTTGTTCGTACAATTGGGTCACCGTTTGCGCTGCGCTCCACCCTTCCGCAATCATATTCTCAACAACTTTGGCAATCTCGTTATACCGTATTGACTTTGCAGCCGCGGATTTAGGAAACAGGGACTCGGTAAAGGAAGAAAGTGTGGCAGGAGGGAGGACGCCTGCAATTTCGGCAATGGTGGGGAGTGATACGGATGGTTGTGTTGTTGTCGCAGTAGAATCGATGTCCATCTCGTCGTCTTCAGGGACTGCAGTGCGCTTTTTTCCTTTCTTCCCTCCTCCTTGCGCTTGTATGGCACCAACGAGTCGCGCAGCCGATTGTAAGAAAGTAATAGCTTTTCGCAAGTCGCCGTCTGCAACGCGCACCAATTCCTCTGCGACACCTTCATCGAGGCGCACATTCTCCAGCGCAGCAATATCGCTGACGCGCTTGACGGCGTTTCCCTGGTCCAGGCTCTTGAAGCGGAATTTGGAACAGCGCGATGCGAGTGGGTCAATGATTCGCGTGACATAGTTGCATACGAGACAGAATCTCGTCATTCGGCTGTATGTCTCCATGGTCCGACGCAGTGCCGACTGCGCATCTTGTGTCATGCTGTCTGCCTCGTCTAGAACGATGATTTTGAATGGCGGACAAGGGTACTTGTCCCTATACCGCACCATGCCTCCCTCTCCAGTTCCGCTCTTGTCTTCTACCATTACGTTGTATGTTGGGGCAACACTAAGTTGTTGCCTGGCAAAATCCTTGACTTTCTGTCGGACGATACTGATACCACGTTCGTCGGAAGCATTCAGTTCTAGCACGCGCGTCTTCATAAGGTCGGGACCGTATAGCTCCTTGGCGAGGGCGAGGATGGTGGAGGTTTTTCCCGTTCCTGGGGGGCCGTAGAAGAGCATGTGGGGGAGGTTGGAGGATTGCATTGTGCGAGAGAGAACTTGGATGGTATTATCCTGGGCTGTGACTTCGGACAGCGTCTTGGGCCGACTACAATCGTTGTTAGCCTTGGACCGCTGAGCCGACTGGCATGTGGGAGGGGTGATGTACTATTTCTCGACCCATGGCTGCAGGCGATTGGGCTCTTGCTTTGTTGTAGGGACTTTTGACGAGCTTGCTTGTGCAGCGGCTTGCTGCCGAGCCTTGATGTTGAAGAAGTCGGCCATTGTCGCTTGTTGTGGCTGCGTTGAAGTTGCGCGAAGGTGGAGAGCTAAAGTGCGACGCGTCGACGCGAACTCACGAAACCACGTTATTGCCGACCGTGCGGTGGCTCGCCAATCATTTCGTCACCACTGCACCTAGATTGCCATACAATTGGGGTTTGTCAGGGCATATTTTGAATTATTTGGTCTATCATCGAACGATACAATCCGCTGCTCATTTCGCGAAGCTGTATCGAACACATGCATGCCTTGCTAATATTGAGTACATCCCATTCATCAGTTCCATATGCCCTCATAACCTAGCGTTCTGCCGTGCCATCCATAATCGGTCGAGATTGGTACCTATGGTATGAAGGGTCACGCCTCAGGAGCCAGACTAGATGTATCTAATCTACTTCCCATTCAGCCTAACCCCCTTAACGCGCTTAGCCAACTGTACTGAATCGGAATCTGAGCCATAGGAGGACTGTCGCATCGTACGCTGGTGCTCTAGGGGAAGAGGTGCTGCGGCCCCCCTACTGGCTGATTGAGAGGGAGGTGAAGACTGATAGGAACGTTTCGGGGGGCGCTCACCACTTTCTTTAAGAATTGTTAGAAGAGTTGCCCAGCCACCAGTGTGTTGGAGTGCTGAGCCTTCTGAGGTATCGTGCGTTGACGCAACTTTAAAGAGGAGCGATTCCTCGTCCTTCCAATCAAATTAGCAATGATCAAAAACCTTCGCAGGAAAAACGCACCTTCGATAAAATGCCTAGGCTATGGATGAAGCAGAGCATGTGGAAGTTTGATATCGCATTCAGGCCGCTGGTAGTATTGAGCGCCAGGCCGTTTGCCTTAGCGTTAAGAGCTTTGCTGAGGTGCGTAATCTCAGGCATTTCGCCCATAGCTTCGCGGTTCTCGATGGGGAACTTGCCGCCAGTGAAGAGAGGATTTGGCTGAGTAGGGAAACCGTGAGTAAGTGTGAGAAGCAAATACTCAACTGGAAAGTCAGGTCTAGCAATTTCCTGTACGTTTGCGCCGTGCTCGTTGATCTTGCGGTAGAACACTTCAGGAATATACCGCGTGCGGTTGAGAGCTTCGTTTTCCTCTTCTGACTGAACGAGCATGACTTTTGGTTCTGCTGAAGGCTCAATGATATCAGCACGCACCATCTCGACAGCATCGTTTGATACTTGGTAAGACGAGATGCCAATTTGGCCCTGATCGTCACCGCTGATGACGCAAGTCACAAAGTTGGATCCATGCCGACCAGTGTCGCTCCATTTTGATGGTCGGGGGTATTTTGCCTGATAGCGTGCCGCGAAGCAAACCTCCAGGGAAGACAAGTAGTAGGAGTCCATGTGTCGCTTGCAGACGACGGAGCCGTCGCCTTTGTCTGCGTCGAGCAGATCCGTAAAGATGACACCGACTCGCTGCAAGCCACACTGTGCAGCGATGTCATCAATCTCCTGCTCGTTGTCCCAGTCACCTAAAGAAATGCCGTCTACTTCGTTGATCTGTGGCGGCTCATAGATGGTCTCCACCACAGCCTTTGTCCCCAGCGGCACTTCAGTATACTCCTCGTATCTGCCATACAAGAATCCCAATCGCTGACAACCAGTTTGTCTCCAGAAGTTGATCAAGTCGTCGACAACCTGTATCGATGCAAACTCAACGTGATCTACCATGCGATATTCCTGTGGCTTGAGAGAGATGGCGCTAGGCATGCACTTTGTGCAGATACCCTCTGGGAACGGCTTGTGTCCCGATGGACAGTCAGGTCGTACGCGGTAGTAGGGTTCCGTGAGAGGTGGGATGTAGGAGCTTCCGAGCTCTGGCCTGTTCTTCGCCGAGTTGACCTTGCGCAGGTATGAATGGAAAGAAAGATGCTTGATCTTCTTCTCTGCCAGGTATTCGGGCGAGTAGGGTTCCAGCGGCATGCAATAGTCGCACATGCCCTTCGGTCCGTGAGAGCACATGCGAGCGTCGCGCTTGCGTGGAATCTTGCCATCTTGCTTGTCGAGTCTGTCGTCAAGTGGCGATTGTCTGACCACTTCCCATGGGTTCTTTATGGTCTGAGTGGAGGAGCCGAGGGGCACGGAGGGGGTTTCGCTGGGTTGGACGGGCTTGCCATTAAGTCGCGCGCTGCCCGACGCAGCTGTAACATGACCGTTCGATGAGGCAGACTGCTCTTCGAAGGAGAGGAAGAGCTGAGCACCATTCCTGCAGAGGTGTGAGTTGCGACTTGAAGCTTGAACAAGCTACTTACGATAGTCCCACTTGCTTGAAGCTCACACCCTTGAGTTCAGCAAGTTTCCTTGCGTCGCCTCCCTGTGGGCGGTTGCTAACTGAGATGCTCTGGAGATCGACATTCTTGGGGAGCTTCTCGGCAATCTGGGGGACAATATCTGCAAAAGTGTCCTCGGGCTGTACTGTTAACCTGAATTGGCCTTCTTTGCTAACGAACCGAAGTATCATGGCGGGACACTTGGTTCTGGAGGCAGGTCAAGTGGGTTGGGTTGGGTTATAGAATGGACAATGAGAAACAGGTAGGAGAGGTTGCAGGGGAAAGAAGAGGTGCAGAAAGCACAGATAGACAGGAATGAGGTGTGGTTGTTGATTGATTACACACGGTCACTCAGAAGGCGTCGAAGGCGGCAGAATGACGCGCGCGACGTTAGCGCACACCCTGGTTGCAGGCAGCGCGCGGGCACCCGGACATTTACCGAGTTGCGAACTGGCCAGATATTCTATCGATAAGTGAGAACATCGCGAGCGCATTCTGTTGCAACTTGGCCTTCACCCTCTCTCCAACTGGATCTCACTTCTGAGGACACCGCCACTCCTTGAGGACTTTTACGCCCAACATCAGCCGTCTCTTGCAACGTGTCCCGCTCGCCAAAGACATCGCCTTTATTGCAGTCGTCCCGGTGCCTTCACCTAGCACCCACCACCCAAAATGTGGCCCTTCGACCTCGTCGACTGGGTTATGCTCACCGTACCCATCGCCTACATCGGTATACTTGCGGGCTCTTTTGGTGTCTTCACAAGTCTTTACCGCAAACGACAGGCCGCCAACGCCGCATCCCTGGAGCCCTGGTTCCCCACCCACCTCCAGCGCAATGTCTACCTCTCCCTACTCCACATGGAGGAGCCTAAGGTCCCAGACAGCATTCTGAAGGCTGCCCTGCTGCGCCGGGCAACCGAGGACATTCACCGAATTGTTCAGATCAGGAATGCGAAGCAGGCATTGCAGGTCTTGTTGCAGAGGGGTAGTGTGGGTGATGACCTGTGGCAGAGATTCCAGCGCGCTGAGAAGGAGATTGAGGAGGAGCTGAGGGATGTTGTCAACGAGGTGAGTTTGCGCAGCCAACCGTGAAGCCTAAGTGGCTTTATGGCACTTTGTACATAGATTAACAATCTCTTCAGGCCAACGCATTTGTACCTAACTGGGGTCAAACCATTTTCCAATCAGCCTCTGAAATGGCTCAGAACAACCACATCCGCGAGCGCTTGGCCGAGATTGAGTCAAAGTACCCCGCTGAGAAGGAGTGGTGGGAGAACCGCAGGGCCGGCATTCAATCGGAATTTATGAAAGAGCTGGATGATGAGAAGGCCAAGAGCGAGGAGGACGCTGTGATGGTAGAGAAGGCCAAGCACTAGGTGTTTTTTGTGGTACGATGCGTTTCGAGCTCTAATTCGTGTATGTTTTCGCAATAGGGAAAGATAGAGGATAGGGAGTGATGGAGGGGCTTTGGCGTTTCCAGCATTCGAGAGGCGCATTGTTAGGTGATTGCACTCAATGGCGTCGCAGGCGTAAATACCATGTTTCAACTTGTTCAAGATGCTAATTGCAGTGCTACCAAACGCCAGTAATCCCATAGAGTACATGCTCCTACGATCTGCCCACCAAACTAGCGGCTTCAGTACACCATATGTACAAGCCTGGACTCATGCAGTCCGACCAAATCTTCTTGCCTGCTATTCATCCATCACAACTGAGGCTCCGTCTCTTACATAATGTCTTCCTCCTTACTTCCTTGCAGTAGGGCCGCTGACACCAGCACCAATGACGCTAGGCAGCTCCTCAGAACCCATCGAGTAGAGCATACCAATGCCAGCAGAGACGAGGAATGCCAGAATGATACCGCTGCCGACAAAAAGCCAGAACTGAACCGAGATATCCTTCTTCTGGCAGGCGGGACCTCCCCAGTAGGTCACCTTCTTCTTTGACTCCATACCCTTGTCTTCGCCGACATGCTCAACAGTAGCTTTGCAGGCACATCCGTAGCAGTCAACCGTCTCCTGGTTGGACCCAGAGCCGCGGCCCTTGTGAAGAAGTGTGCACTCGCCGTGGCTAGAGCAGTTGTGGGTCTGGCTCTGGCAAGCATCCATCGATTTAAAACAGACGGGGAGAATGCCGCGCACAGGACCCTTCTTGTTCTTTTTGCTGTCGGCCTGAGCAATGACTGGAAACTCCTCGAGATCGGGCACCTTGGAAGTGGAGGGAATGGCGGAAAGGACGGCTTCTGGGTTTTGGCGACGCGCCTCCATGGGTGGAACGTCGTAGGTACCCCAAGGGTTGGCGGCGCGCTTAGACTTTGAGGATGAGCGTGGCATCATGACGACAGTCGTGGAGAAGCCCTTTTCTCCTGCCTTTTTGTTGATGTTGCTAAGCACCTGGGCGAGCTCCTCGGGTGTCATCTTGCTGTTCTTGTCGGTGCGCCACATGCTGAGGTAGCCATTATAAGCCTCTGACTTGCTCTTTGGTGGAAGAGCCGATTGAATCTCGAAGTTGGACTTGTATGTTTGTTGCTGGGGGTCTGGGTGTTCTGGCAGCGACTCGGCCTGCACGATAAAGTCCTGGATAAGACGGTCGTTGTCAGACGCAGACGGCGCAGCGGATATGGCAAAGTCTAGTGTGCGGTCTGATCCATCGTTGATGATGACTGGGAGCTCGAGTTAGCCTGCAGCTCTCTCCCTAGGCCATGTTCGCCGTCGTCTATGCCCACCTGTTGGTTCGTCCTGTTCTGCATCTTCTGCCCAGACCAAGAGATGCGCCCTGGAAGCGCCCGTGTCGTCTGCTCCGAAAAGCGTCTGTCGCTTTCCTCCATACGTGTTGATGTGATGAAGCGTGTCGGCATCTGCGTGCTCGAGCGAGTGGAATCGCGACAAGCCCAGGCGTTGGGCAATGATGAGACGCGCTGTCTCTGGGTTGACGGTTGGTCGAGCTGCAAGCACGGCACAGGATAGTGATGAGGCGACAAACGCCCCGGATAGCTTCATCGTGGCTGATGGGTTGGGGTTGGAGAGATTCGTTGCTGCGGCGGCGATGATGCAGTCGCCGGCCAAGCTGAGACCTAGCACCTAGAACTCGGAAGTTGCCTCACCTACCTCCGAGCCTATCGCCCGCACACCACCACAGCACGACACTATCGTTGTTCACGACATGCGGTATATCCTACATTTAGCCAGTCTCGCCTACATTGCTTGAGCCTGCGCTGTATCTTCATGTCTCTTCCTTCCACTCCAAGGCCTTCGTAACATTCGCTTGCCATGTTCAGGCCGCTGGTGCTTCGGCGCAACTTCTCTCTCTTAAACAGAGTACCGCATTCGCACATAGCACGATCAGCTGCTCGGAATGGCCATGACAGTATCATCATTCAGCGAGTGCGTATACGCCGGCCTTTCTTTAGGAAAACGTGAGCAGCCTCCCAAGTCTAGTCTTTTCACGTGCTAATCCACTTCGCAGGCGTTTGGTTGGCACAGTCGCCATTGCTGCGGC
>JAODYC010000100.1:63305-74347 GCA_026262405.1 Curvularia hawaiiensis | reverse complement strand
GAAGACGAGGAAGACGAGGCCATTCTATTCCTACCCACGGGCTTTGCACGCCCAGGACCCAGAACCTTCTACAAGGGTTCAGATCCAGAGTGGCAGATGTTCAAGCAGATAGCGAACGATCCCCCCAGGGCTAATAAGATACGCCGTAAGCACGACGCTGTGGAAGAGTAGTCACTGGCTGCTGACAAGAGAACAGGCGACCTGATAGCCCTGATACGCAGCCAGATCGCGAAGAGACCGACGATGGTTTCTCGTCTTGGGAAAGTCGATCCTAGCAAGGGCATAGCATGGATCGAGTTTCAGTTTCCGCCTGGCCCTCCAATTCAGTACGAGCGTCCAGGTATCGAGCTTACCGACAGCCTGGAATGGCGCCGGACAACACGCCCGGTCGAGGATGCCCATCGTCGGCGGTTGGAAAAGATATTGTATCCCAAAGAAGCGGCAGATGGCCTTTACAAGGATGCAGTAAGGAAGGCAGAGAAGGCGTGGAAGAACTTCAAGATCAATATGGGTTGGGACCAGGAGTCAAAGTCAGAGACGGTCCAGGAAATCGTTCAACGCATAGGTGCTAACCGCCAATCTAGTGGCCCAGCCACCAGCATAGCCCCAAATCCTTTCCCGGCCTCTGCGAATGATACCCAGCAGGCGAGAGTATCCCCATCGGCCGCGCCTGTTGATGGTCCTGCAATCATAGGCTTCGTCCTCCCCAATCCCAAGGACATGACCCTAGACCTCACACAATTCCGCACCTCATTGGGTTCGGTTCTTTCGCGAGTCAAAGGGGAGCCTCCCCGTGGAACCTTCACGCTCAAGGGCCTCATAGAGGTTTATGGTGAGTACGCTCGAATGACAATCAATGTCGTTTGCGTGTACGACCCAAAGACAGGTCGATATGTGTCAGTAGACCTCACCCCGTATACCTATGTCCAGCATAGACAGGCTCCGCGCGGCGGTCCCTAGGTTGGAGGCCATAATTAAATGCATTATCCCCGGCGTAAATGGAGGGTTATTGGGCGCTAGATATCCATGCATGAGCGGCGTCAGTTTTGTGTGTGAGCGTACATATGAGCGTGTGAGCTTTCGGAGGTGTATTGCTATTTTTAGTTGCGTAGTCCTTTAGACTTGACTAACGATATGGAATGGATTCTATTCAAGGCTCTATGCTTGACACAGTTGTATGCTATGCACTTATTGTCTACACGTGTACTCTCAGTCTAGATACATACAATAGTTAAGAGCAACCAGGATTGTTACACGCGCCACATGCTTTGAGGCGAAGGACCGAGGCTGAGCACCTTTTTCCTTTGGCTGTGGCAGGTCAGTCCTCTATCAGTTCCACATGTATTGTGGCTGCTCGATTTTAACGTATGACGCTCCGACGCAGCTAGTGGACTGCTTCTCCTTTGGTTCTTTGATCCTGGGAGCATTCAACATCATGCCTCAATTGAGATTTGAAGCTTTAAGCGAACAGCCATGGTAACATGACGTGCAACGACTATATCCTGCAAAGCGTGATCAATCAAAAGCCCCAGGGCGATATCGACAGGGCTAAATACTTGCAACAGAGTCGGCAAACCTGTCGTTATACACTACGATTGTGAGCCCATAAATATTATTTTACGACGGGTCCAGCCTCGTATGCACTGGCAGTGGGTTATAGTGGGTTATAGTGGCCCCGATAGCATTGTGTACACAGACATTGAGTCTTCGTGTTACAGTGCTTAGACCATATTCATGATCCAACTTGGAGGCGCGTGTGTTAGACACCGCTACGGCGGTCAATGCATATACGACACGACGTTCCAAGCCGAAGATATCGCTTTGACCCTGGGAGCGAAGGTTGAAGAAATTGCGCTTTGTTCTCCTCGGTGACCGAACATGTGCGAGGAATGCCATGAAATATAGGGAAGGGATCGAGTCGCACTAGTAAGTGCCGTGTTCTCTTCCCAGGTTATGTATGTGGATGCATATTGCAAGCAGAGTTGGATCATACCGCAAACGAATGTTGTACAGCCGCACCTTACGTGGTTTCTCCAAGTCGACGTCGTGATGTACTCCGTGTTGCCACGTCGGTTCCGACCGGTACCGCATGCGCCCTCTAACGCTGTCTCTTGAGGAAGGGCCGAAGTCCGTACCCATCCGCTCGCCCCAACCTTCCTGTTTCCGCCAAGCAAAATTTCATCAGGGGAACTTGGCCAAGAATACGTCAGTGTAGTATAGCTTTGGACCAAGAAGGGGCGTTAGTGTGTAGGCGAAAGTCTCCCCTATATAGAATTGTCAAGAATTCCAGAATTCTTGGCCAGCGCGTTTTGATGGGACCCAGTGTCTCTTGTACGGGCCCCTATGTAGACAGCATTGGTACTGGTTGTAAGCGAGTCGCGCATCTAGCCGCCGAGTAATCCAGGGCCACGATCCACGAGTACTAGTAGGCAAGCGCTTTCAAATGAGCAAACAAGCGACAAGGTTTGGTGTGAAACGAGCCGAGGCTTGGGTAGGAATGGACCAAGACTTTGGCGCAGGTGTACCTGACAGCAGCATGTCTTGACGTCGAAGCTCCCAAGTACGAGATCCGTAAGACGACGTAAGCCATTTCAGTAATACGATACGCCTGGTCAAGGAATTGATCAGACACAGATTAGTAAAAGTCTCGACCGTCGAAAAGCCCCCACAGTGACAGCACTTCTCCACCGACAACGGGCAACCAGGAAAGGGATCCTTCTGTCATGTTGGGAGCGCCACGTAAACGCCAGAACAGCAAGTAGGTGTACCGCTGAGTTGCCGCCCAAGGCACTTTTCAAGCGCCCGTCCAGCGGGCTTGGCGGGTGACGGCGGTCCGGTACGCCACCTTAGCACTGTTTCCGCTACGAACAACTGACAAATGTACGGCAGTAGGTCGTGTTTGTTGGCGAGATGATTTTCTTGCGTTGCCCAGGACCCAAGCGAAGAAAAAAGCAGGATGTGGAGAGCGCCGTGGTTTCCGTCTAGAACCGAGGAGCCTGCAAGAAAAAAGGTGATCTGGCTGACAGCATCCAGGACGGCGCGTGGTGGAATGTAAGGCGTGGGGCTGACGCGCCTGGAACGGAAGTAGATCAGCGGCGGGACGTTGGTTTTGCCGGAAGACGTCTTTCCCCAAGTAGACTAGTGGGCTCGCTAAAATAGTAGTTTGCAGGCCAGAATCGTCGTCAGCCAGTGGCTTCGATTCGGAGGGGATTGCCAAACTTCGTTCCTGCGGCCGTACCTGCGTGAGCACTTTTTAGCCTGGTCATGGGCCTTGCACTAGACACTCTCAACGTCTTTCCAGCCAGCCCACTCACCTGCAAAAGCCTTTTCGTGCATATGCCGCGGGACTCTACGTGGCCCCAGCAACTCGGCGACCGACAGTGCACCACTGCTGTCGTGATTCGACCATGTCAGACATGTAATTTCCACAAAGTCTTAGCTGGCATAGCCCTACCGTGATTGACGAATCGCCAGACCCCACAGCCGGCGCCGTCACACCGGGCTATCGGGGCGTGCGGGAGAGACGATCCATGATCTTATCACACGTGTGAATATGTCGTCGGGGCTGGCACCAAGTCTTGGTTGAAACACTGCATCTGGGCAAGATTAGCTCCAAGGGAGGGCTTACGCCGTGTCTTGTACCCGCATCTGCTGTGGGTCTTTGAAAAGCGCCTCGTCTTGTTTCATTCTTTATAAGTATGGACGTCTCTGCTCCTGGTTGATCAGCCAGCTCTGCTTTCAGTACTCAGTCTCTCCTTTGACATTTTTGTCTACCCACGCTCTTGTTAGCACCCCACATTCCTTCTTTGGACCCTTTAGGCATCACACTCTTTTCAGTATGCTTACCTCGACTTTCATTATGGCCCTTGCTGGCCTATCCACTCTCACTGAGACCTCCCCTCTTCTACCCCGCGGCGGCGGCAAGCGTGGTCTTGCTTTCCCCAAGCAACACAACGGAGTTCCCGGATCCCAGTGGACTCACATGCTTGCCGACTCTTCCAAGATCACGTGGATGTATGACTGGGAGGCCGTCATTGATGGCGATGCCCCTGATCTTGAATACGTTCCTCTGCTCCACTCCAACCAAGACTGGTGCGCCTCAACCTGGACCAACAATGTTGCCAATGCTCGCAAGAACTACAAGGTCTCACACATCCTGAGCTTCAACGAGCCAGACCAAGTCGGTGGTGGAGGCAGCAACATGGACGTTGGAACTGCCGTTGAGACTCACAAGCGCCTTATCCAACCCCTTGCTAGCGAGGGTCTTCGCATTGGCTCGCCAGCCGTCACCAACGCCAATGAGCCCAACAAGGGAATCAACTGGCTCAAGTCCTTCATGAGCGGCTGCAGTGACTGCCAAATTGACTTTGTCGTCGCCCACTACTACGCCTGGGACAAGCCCCAAGACTTCAAGGACTACCTCACCAAGTTCCACAACACTTTCAACCTGCCTGTCTGGGTCACCGAGTTTGGTGTCACCGAGGGCAACGCCGACAAGTTCCTCCAGGACGTTCTTCCCTGGCTCGACTCCCAGGACTGGATTGAGCGCTATGCCTACCACATGGTTGCTCCCAGCGACGCCAACCAGTACCTCATCAATGCTGATGGAGCCAGCCTCTCCAACGCTGGCCAGGTCTACGCTACTGCGTAAAAAAACTTCGTGTATCGCATGACGACTTTTTTTTCCTCTTCCGATACGCAAATGACGATGTTACGATCCGTCTGATTTCTTCTTATCATTCTTTTTCCATCATTTTACACTTTCTCTTCTTGTTAGATACCATTTCTCAATGTTGTTCTTCAGACACGCTGTCTGTCTACATACCCAAGAACAACCTTGATTTCAAATAACATTTTTTTAACAATCACAATCTGGCCCTATTCTTCGTGATTGTATCATGCCGTGACAAGACGTCCTAGCCACACCACAATGTGAGGTCTGTATTTTTTTGCCTGTGAAAAGAAAATCAGTGACGTAATGTACATGCCACACCGACTGCTCGTTGTCCAATGATAATGAATGTTTTTTCTCATTTTTTATCCCCCCTCCTCCCTCTGTGTGAAGCGCAACCCTCATATTACGCACAGACCCCATTAATCCCTCATAGCCTGCCAAGAGAAGAAAAGAAAAATCGCGTTGATATGGAAGCAGGGAAAGGGTTCCGAAAGAAGCAAGTCAGCCTGCATATATGAAGGGCTCTGATGCGAAGAAAAAGAAATTCGTCTTGGATAAGCAAAGTATGGGCACATGTCTTATGTCCGCTGAGCGAAATGAGCAGAAAATATCGTTTGTTTTTTTTCCTTGTAAATTAGAGTTTCGTCATTTATGAGCAACAGATTGCTGTATACTGTCGTTATTGACTTGCATACGTGGGTGAAGAGTATGACAATGGAAAGGGAATCCAAATATAATGTGCGGATCAACTCACTGAAAATTAGCAATTGTGATTACGTTTCTGATCTCCAGATAAATCTACCCTCTTTCTGATATGTGAAGTTTACCCCAAACGCCGCTAATGACAAAACTTTTCAAGTGAGTATGACGTAGCGCTTTTACATACATAATGTACAAACATATCACCTCTAACAAACCCATTAATCCTCAATGTCGTCATCGCTCAACACTAGGCTCGCGCCTTGATCCACCAGACCAGATATCGCTGATTCGGGTTCCTGCGCCTTGGTCTCGAACTTTGCTCTTTTCTTCTTCTTCGGCGTTTCTGCGCCTGGTTTGTCCGTGGTCCACTGCTCTTGTTCGCCAGTATCAACCTCGTCTTCCAATTCGTCCTCTTCGTCGCCACCCGCAAGAGCACTTCCGGTGAACGCAGTGATCTTGCGAATCTCGCGGATTGTTGCAACCGAAGATGGAGATGAAACACGTGCTTTGCGTAGGATAGTAGTCAGATAAGGGAGGCGCTCGAGGAGCATCTCGTACCGGGCTGACCCGCCACTTCCCAAGAGAATCGGGATTGATGCCTCATCCTCACTAGATTTTGAGCCCTGTGTCGACGCAGGTTCAGAGGACGAAGCGTTTCCTCTCCAGGTGTGAACTCCTCTACCAGAAAACGCTGCTTTTGGCGTACCTGACGCGACTGAGAAGAGTTCACCGCGTTGCACGCGCGACACCCACATATCCAATAGTCCACCAGTTTCTTCCTGTTGCTTCCATATCCGCAATGATGCTGGGTAATACATGACGAATGCATTACCTTTGGACATACTGCCACTAGATCCCTGGCCCTTTGCTTTCATTCCCATTACACCTGGAGGAGGGGCCATCCGCTTGACTGGATGTGGCAGGTTGTACAATAGACCACGTACGCTTGTTTGAAAGCACATCTCATCTTGACGGAGGTTGTCTGCACTCGTGCCCTGGAGGTTCTTACGACCACCTCCAGCACCAAAGCGATCTGGAGAGAGAAGATCAGCATCAGAGAGCGCTTCTATGCATCCTTCAATAGAGTCCATAGTTTCTTCACTGTCTGCACCTGCGCATGACAGGGCATAGTTCTCGTGCAAAGCTGCAACAAAAGTCTGCGTATCGGTTCCCAGCTCGTCAATGAGCGTGTCGACATTCACTTCCGAGGCCTTTGGTCGCCGCCTTTCAGGAAACCAATTTGGTGGGTGTGCAACCGGCATGTTTGGATTCTCTGCAGAACGCTTGTTGTACACAACCTTGCCCACTGAATGAAAAATGCCCAGGGTACTCTCCCGCTGCGTCACCATCTCTAGTGATTCTTGCTCAATTTTTGTCATGGGTGTATCCTTGGGACTCTTTTTCTTGGTGAAGTTGACCTTGGCACCCCAGCCTTCAGCATCGTCGCCACGCAGACACAAAAACTCGAGTGAGGAAACTGCGCTTCGGATGTCGCCAAGCTCGGCAAGGCGCTGAATAGCTTGTGCACTCAGAGTCTTCTTTCGACCAGACTTCCTAGCCTCTTTGACAATAATGGTGTCTAACGCTTTTGCCATGTACGTCGGCGCAATTGGATTGAACTCGACAACAGTCACGCCAGGATGGGTCAGAATCTCAGGACCCAAGAGGCGATGCGCAGTAAAGCTATCAGCTGCTGCTGTGTTGGTAGAGAGGAGCGTCTCGGAGATGATCATAACAATTGGAGTCACTGGTTGCGTGGAATCGGCCTGACTTGAGAAAAACGTAGTGGCTGACTGCGTGTTCGCGGCGAGATATTTGAGTACGGAAGAGCGAAAAGATTGGACGGCCGAAGAAGTACGTGTGAATGTATTCGGAAACTCCTCTACTAGAACCAGCTGCTGTTTCTTGCTAGTTTGAGTAACAGGTGAAGCTGTTTGGGTAGTTGGTATTTCGGTATCGAAGGTCAAACTACCAAAAGTGCCAGTCCTGCCGACGAAGTCTTCAAACTGAGCGGTAACAGAGACAAGACTGTCGGACGTAGACATGGAACCAGTGGGATTCTTCCATTCATGCATGTCTATATCCAGTTCTTTGGAAAGCAGGGCCATGGTAGTGGTCTTTCCACTGCCAGCAGGGCCTTTGAGCAGCAGCAACCTCTTCCGTGTTTTGCCGCCAAAGACATCCGTGAGCCATGTGCGCACCTCTGCTACTTTTCTTTTGTGCACAGCAAGCTCATCAAGGGACACTGGACCAAACTTTTCCGTCCATGGGCGGTGGTCTTCAACGTCTCGCCGTGGTGGCTGAGACGATACCGGCGGAGGCGTACTACGGGCGCCATTGGCCGTTCGCAGGAATTTTTGCCTGCCAATCACCGTCCGACCATGGTCCGTTGGTGCTGTTGCCGCAATGGGTCTTTTGTGCACAGGGAGCGCATTCGATGGTTGGATAGGCTTTGCGTCGTCATCGTCGTAGTCGGAATCGAAGATGTCGTCCAAGTCCTCTACTGATACGGCAGGCTTCTCCGGGCTCGGCGTGGGCTGGGAGGGCTGGGAACGGGGGGCATTGCTAAAGAAGGAGGTTATAGGCTTGTATATGGGCTTCGGCTTGGCAGGCGATTTGGCGGGAGACTTTCTAGTAGTGGATGCCCTGGACGCTTTTGGAGATGCTGCACGTGTCTGGGACCGGGTAGGCCTTTTCGTCTCACTCTCTGCATGCGACCCAGGCGGTATGCTTGTTAGTGCGCCCCTGGTGGGAGGCTGGGGAGGCGGTGAAAGAGATTCACTGTGCTCGGAATCGGACGAGAGCACGACGGGCTTCTTCCGCGCCGAACGCAGCTTAGCCATGCCGCCCCAAATCGCTGGATCTGAGGAACTGCTCGCTGCGCAGTGACATTGTCGGGGCCAGGCTAGTTGGGGTTGCAAATAGGAACGGGAAGCGGAGCGAGTCTTTGATGGATGGCCACACGTACGTCGCCGTGTCGGGACGACGGAGGAAGAGGACGGCTGGGCCCAAGCGCTAATCCAGGCAGTCATGTGGGGCGGCAGTGTGTCTCGCTGCCAGCGCATCTGCGCTCCCTGCAACCTTCACCCTCCTTCACACACCGCTGCTCCTTTCCCCCTAGCTTCCCCGTGGTAGCGCTCTCATGTCGAGGCTGATATGCAGCTAATCCGGCCAACTGCAACATGCCACAGCGCCTTCCCTGTCCCGGCTGCAGCGAGCCCAATTTCCTGAGCCCCGGTGCCGTCACGGCATATGCACCATCGGTTCGTTGAATCACTCAGCTTCAGACAGAGGCCACAGCTGCTTCGCTGCGTACTGCCTGGAGCATGTTCGCCGCTCTATCGCCGAAGGCCTTTGTTGTGGTGCAGCAGCAACAAAACACCAAACCGAGAGGATACAGACAATGCCCTGTGCTCGATGACGTCCACGGCCGCCCGCGGTGGCTGGAGCCGTTCCCATCGGTGCGCGCATTGCTTAGGTCCCTCAGGTTTACGATGAGCTGGCAGTCCCCGGCCACTTGCTTATTGGACGGCACTGCATTTCTATCCGTACCATTGTCGTTCCGGATTTGCATTGGCGCCTGCTTTATATACTTATCATGCGCGTGCTCACCTTTTTTTGTCAAATTTTTTGCCATTATGCCATGTCACCAAGCACCCAGCCTTATATTTGCAGGTCCACGCGTTTTCTGTGAGAGGGATATCAGTCAGATTGGGCAATTTCCTATGGTCTCTGTACTGTAAATAATATTTTTTGTTGTAGTCGGCAGTAGACATGGCGAAGAAAAACATCAGCAGCAACAAAAAGAGTCAGAAACCAGTGGAGTCTGCTTCTCCACCTGACATTGTGCCAACGAACACGGGGGAGCCAGTCCCCAGCCCGCTTGAAATCCCAATGCCAGCAGAGCCGTCAGCCACGGACGCATCGTCCGGGGAGCAGTCAGTGCTAGTGGAGCCCGTCGAGCGTAGTATTCCCAAGTCGGTGGAAACGTCCACATTTGTATCTTCAACACACCTCGACAGTTCACAGTCTATTCCCCACAAGGCTGCAGGTCCATTAGCTGCTGAAAGCACATCTGCACAACAAGCTCCACCTATGAAGACACAACAGGAGCCCGACCACCAAATAGCACCAATCCAAGCCACACAATCCGGTATAGCCAACGACAACGTCGAGGAGCTCCATCCTGCCGCCAATGAAATTGAACAAGCATCACTTCAACGGTTCGATGACAAACCAGAAGCAGATCGCATTCTAGATCCAGAGACGCCTCTGGAAGAGGAGCACGAGGCTATACAGCCAATCCAAGACCTCGCATCCACGACCGTGCTTCCGAGGCCACAGCTTGCCCAGGCTCCAGAATTACCTGGAGAACTCCACGCGGACATGGAATCTCTAGGCGAGCCATTTACCATCGTGGCGCCTGAGGCGACATCAGAAGATTTTGCACAGAACATTCCAGCCGACACGGAACCAACACCTGTCCAGGAAGGGCAGATGGAAATGCCCACCGCTGAAACGCGAGCAGAGTCTCCTCAGGCGGCGGCATTCGATATTCCTGAAGCACCGACAGCACCTGAAGTACGGATAGCTGAGTCAACAGAGTCAGCAGAGATTACTGGTGGAGCCATTGACAGCGGCCCAGTCGAAGAAACACCATCAACACATCAAGAGAAGCCTAAGTCTCTTCCGGATTTCGATGATCGTGGAGAAGACACAACAAGCAATAAGCCATTCGAAGCGGCAGACGAACAGATAATACCACCGGAAGTACCTGACGCGCCCCCTATACAACCTGAATCACTTGTCGACACAGGTCCGGTAGAAGATGCTATCAACTCAGCGGCAGAGCCCACAGTCTCTTTCCATGATGAAGAATCTGAAGCACCTGCCGGAATTCAGATAACGACCACAGCACAAGAAAGAAGATGGCATCGGAGGAGAAAAGCACTAAAACAAGTCGAGCAGGAAAGCATGATGGAAGAAAATGTAATTCCTCCTGACGTGGCTCAAGATTCCCGAGAAACAGACGCCGAGGTTTACTGGCAGCAAGGACAGCATGAACGGCCGGACGAAGAAAACACTGGATGGAAGAGGAGAGAGAACGAAGAGGCCGAGGCGATAGGACTGCTCCAAGAGCTTGAGCGGGAAATCCATGAGGAACAGACTCAAGAAGAGACCGAAGCAGCTCAAGCCGTTGAGGAAGCCCAAAAGGAAGCTGAAACGAGGACCGAGGAACACAAAGAGTCAGAAAGAAAGCAGCGAGAAGGCGCCATACGCGAGAGAATCGAAAGAGAGACTCTAGAGCAAGTGTTCGAAGCCAAGAGGCTTCTGGCGCTGATGGAGCAAGAAATACGTGCGAACGAGGCCCAAGAGGAGATTGAAAAGGCCGCGCTTGCCGAGAGAGCCAAGAGGGAGAATGAGCAACTCGAGTACAAGCAAATGCAGCGCGAAAGGCTTGAGCAGCACCGAAGGAACATGGAGGTTCGGATGGCCGCAGGTGGCGCTACAAGCGCTCAAAAAGAAGCTGACCAGATCGAGGCTGCCCGGAAAGCCATTGAAGAGGCTACACGTGATCGAATACCCAACGGTGTCGGCCCATGTCCCATGCCACCCTCAGCAGCTCAACAACGCTGGCCAGCTGATGAACCACCACCACCACCAC
>JAODYC010000100.1:31528-48539 GCA_026262405.1 Curvularia hawaiiensis | reverse complement strand
GCTTGGCACGCTCGCAAGCAGTGCGGAGACGACGAAGGGCACGGGCATCACCGCTGATGTCTGCAAAGATGTTAGTATTTGCCACAGTGTATCATGAGGAAGAATATTTCTTGAAATCAAGAGGTAGCGGTATTTGCCACAGCGCATCTCGTCGGCAAAAAATGCGTCTTGAAATCAACAAGAGCATCTCTAGGTCAGGAGATGTGGTATTTGCCACAGTGCATCTTGAGACCACAAAATGCATTCTGAGACCAGAAAATGCGTTTTGAGGTCAAGAGATAGTGGTATATGCCACAATGCCTCATAAGATCAAGAAATCTGGAAATCTGAAAATCTGGAAATTTCACTTACCCTTCTTGGTCTTCTTGGTGAACTCCTTCTTGAAGTGCTCAAGGAGGTTGGTATCGAAGTCTTGGCCTCCCAAATGGGTGCTTTAACGATGTTAGTGCTCTGTAGAAAGTGTCTGTGTTGTTGTGGTTGACTTACTCTCCGGCAGTAGCCTTGACAGTGAAGACACCACCCTGGATGTGAAGAAGCGACACATCGAAAGTACCACCACCAAGATCGTAGATGAGGACGTTCCTCTCCTTGTCAGACTTACCGGCACCGAGACCGTAAGCGATGGCGGCGGCGGTGGGCTCGTTGATGATACGGAGGACGTTGAGGCCAGCGATGGCACCGGCGTCCTTGGTAGCCTGACGCTGGTTGTCGTTGAAGTAAGCAGGGACAGTAATGACGGCCTTCTCGACCTTCTTGCCGAGCTTGGTCTCAGCAACCTCCTTCATCTGTGCGGTGTTAGTTTTTGCTTCGCCACACAGGGTATGTATTTGCCCCGCCACATTGGGCTTATGTGCAGAATTCGTACCTTGACGAGAACCATGGCGGAGATCTCCTGGGGAGAGAACTGCTTCTTCTCACCGAGGTACTCGACCTCAACCATGGGGCTGCCGCCCTGGTCAACGACCTTGAAGGGCCATGACTTGATGTCCTTTGTGACGGTCTCGTCCTCGAATCGGCGACCAATGAGACGCCTACCAGAGTCAGCCCGGTGCTCGCATGTGCGACATGTCGCAGAAAATGACACTACTCACTTGACATCGAAGACGGTGTTCTCGGGGTTCATAGCGGCCTGGTTCTTGGCCGCCTCACCGATCAGACGCTCCTCTGAGGTGAAAGAGACGAACGAGGGAGTGGTGAAGCTACCCTGCTCGTTGGCAACTGCAAGCAAACATGGTTAGAAGACTGTCCTGGTCATCTTGAAACCTCTGGGCGCATACTGATCTCGACATTGGTGCCCTCGTAGTTGGCAACGCAAGAGTAGGTGGTGCCTGGGGATATCGGTTAGCACATGCCACTGTGGGGTAATATTGAGAGTGTTGCGCACCAAGATCGATGCCGATGGCACCCTCGTAGACTTCTTCGCTCATGATTGCGGTATGTGTGGAAGGAGCAACCGGGAGAAAAATTGAAGAGCAGGAAGGTGGTGGAGAGAAGGTGGGAAAAAAGGGCTGGGAATCTTTTTTGCGCTTGCTTAAAGGCGAGCGAACGGAGAAAAATTGGCCTCGCAGGGATCTTTCGTAGTGTCGGCGGGCGGCGCTAGGCACACTCGGTTAATCCATTCGTCGGCGCTTATCCATTCCCTTAAAAAACAAAATCACTGGAGGCAACGAAAAAATGGCGAACCTCGGTCTGTCTCGGAGAGGGCCTTTTTCTAGCTGCGAGGAAAAACTCTAAAGGGAAATCTGTATTATGGTCATTTCAATGCCCAGGCACAGCAATGTTCCTCACATGCGAGAAGACCCTGGCGTTGAGCGCGAGTACCTTTGTAGAAGGTAACGACATGGATTGGGCACCTGACACTCATGTTCTGCGGTGGAACCCAACCATCAGTCTATTCTCAAAGCGAGCGGCCTTTGTTTTTGCGGGAAACAGTAACTCAGTGGCAATCTTTGTTACGGAGACCACTGCAGAATGACAGCCCGGATTGTGCCTCATGTATTCTGGAGGTTAGTCTTGAATAGTTGCCATTGATCTACACCATGTTGTTATTGTATTTTGTGTGTTCAATCGTTAGTAGACAATGAAGCTCATTTTACCAAGGGACGTGTGGGCGAAGTTCTGGTAGCCATCCGGTGGGCCTATGATTTGTAGGCCATCCCAGCGACATTCAAAATCAAGATTATAATTATTTGAGATTAGGGACTTCTGGAAATGTTATTACGGTATATACGTTTATGTTCCCCAAAAGACATCCTATGGAGTATGTAGACGGGCGAAGACTGGATCATACAGGAGTAACGCACTGTTTAGTTCGCCAAGTCTTTGTAGAGGCTTGTGCGGTACTTGTTCTAGTAATTACTACCTGCTAGTTGAATAGCCATTACTTGTACTTTGATTGGCTACAGGCCCTTGCCTGACGACTGAAGCCTTCCTTGTTGTGCTTGTATAATATTGTGGCGACGAAATCCCTGCACCAGCTTCCGATTCTCGATCCTAATTGCTCAGGCACAACCATAGTATTGAGACAGAGACTTTCATTGACGCTAGGGGTTAGTGCACTTGGATGTTGTTCGGTCAAATTTGTTTGTAGGGTCTTTTGCTCGGTCCTACATTTGTGGCCAGGTGGGCTGTGATCGAAATACCGTCGCCATTTTGTTTACTGATCACTAGTCCGCCACATGTTTCGCCTACTCTCATTTAAATGTGACTGGCCTCGTTCGCATTCTGACTTGCATTCACGATGAACTGCATGACAACTGCCATATTGATCCAATTTATGTCCGAGTGGTTTGCTGATATATCACTATCACCGAGACAATTCGACTTAGCACCTCTGTGTCCTATAGGGCCTGGCGAAGCTGAACCAGACAGTAAGATAGCTCACAGATTCTTCTTCATAGTGCAAAGTTCAAACCCCACCAGTAGACTGCAGTTGTTCAGTCTTCGCCTCGTACTCCACTCGGATCATGTTCTTAAATACATCTTACAATGCATTAACGCTGCAATAGGAAACTTATGTGAAATCTTTTAGTATGCCTTGTTACGGTCGTTTCATTTCTATTGGTTTAGGTGCGTTTAGTTCGTCTTGGATTAGGCGACATTTCCCCGAAGCAATAGCATTGTTGCATACTAGTTGAATCGTGCATTTTCTCTTCAGATTCGGGTTCACTCTCTGGGGCTCTGATTTGTCCCTCTCAAATGACACGTTCGGAACGAGGTGATTTGGGATGAGCATCTAGACTCTCCAGTGTGTCGTAGCAACCTCCAGAACATGTGCATGATAGTATATGAGGCATCGCACACACTGGGGGTTTATCTAATCTCATCTTTTACGGTTCCCCTTCAGCTCCATGGCCAATGCCTTTCCAGAAGTTCACGAGAGGAATCAACAAGAGCAAGCAAGAGCACAAAGCAAAGTTGCACCTCAAATGAAGCTATGAAGGAAGGGATACAGAAAAATGGAGTGAGGCCCAAGGCAAACAAGATATAGATTTGATATACACACGTCTCGAAACTGAATAGAATCAACTCAAGCTATACATTTCCGAACTAGCCCAACTTAGAGCTCATTGTGCTCGTGCGAAGTTTCAGACTCCTCTGGAATCTCCTCGACTTGAATCTTGACCTGCTCGGGGTCAGGCTGGTCCTCCTTCTTAGGCTGTGGCTTTTCGCCAGGGACCAGGAGCGCATCCGATAGCTTCTCCTTCTTGCCTTCGCCCATACGGATAGCGTCGACCCACTGCTCCACTTCCTCAATGCCATATGTGCTGCCAGGATACTTCTTGTACCAAGCACGCTTGCCGTTGGTGGCGACGAGATGGACTTGGTCTGCGCTTCCAAGACCCAGCTCTGCAATCAAACTAGCCGCGAGAGGATTGGTAGACGAGACGCCAACGAACGGGAAGAGACGGCTTCCAGAATTATCGTATTTCTTGTGGATAGAAGCAAGGGAAGCGATAGCAGTAGTGGCCGCTTCCGAGGTTTCTTCCTTGGGCAAGAGTGCGAGGATACACGTCTTGCTTTGTTCAGTCAAACACTTGGACTGAAGCTCAGCAGATTCTGTAACGACAGGGATGGTTGGCTTGAGTTCTTCCTTAGGAAGAACAACTGGGTCGGGTGTGTCCTCGTCCTTTACGTTTGGATCAGGTGATTCTGTGGGCTCCTCGACAGTCTCATCTGTTGCTGACGCAGCAGCCGAAGAAGCCTCCGCCTCCTTGTGAGCCGCTGAAGCCTTGGAGAATTTGCTTGAGGCTTTTGAGTCTTTCTTAGTGTCCTTTTTGCCCTTGGGCTTCTTCTCCTTCGGTGGTGGGCAGTCGGGGTTTGGTGGAGCGACCTGAGAAAGGAATTCGACCATACCGGCCTTGTCAACCTTGCCCTCGTGCTTGATAGGTGTATCTGAGCCGGCCGGAATGAGTACGAGCGTGGGATACTCGGTGATGCCATACTTCTCAACTGCCGCCTTTTCGGTCTTCTTGACTTGGGCAACGGAGATGACACCAGAAAAGTCAATTGCCAATGCTCTCAGTGTAGCACTGACAACTCCCTTTTCGCTGAACAAGATAGCCTTGGCCATGTCTTTGTTCTCCTGTAACCATTCATCCAGATTCTTGTCGTTGACCCTTTTGACCGAGTTGGGAACCTTGTCCTTGACAGCTTCCACGATGCCCTTGGCCGAGCGAGGGCCCTGGTAGTCCTCCACAGTTGGCTTGCCTGGCTTCTTGCTGGGGCGGACAATCTTGAGTGTAGGGAAGCCCTGGACACCCATCCTTCCGCAAAAGGGCTTGTTCATCTCTTCGTCGCAATTGACGGCGGCGACCTTGGCGATGCCCTGGAGAGACTTGGCCGCCGTTTCGTAAGCGGGTTTGAGGTTCTTGCAGTGTCCGCACCATGGCGCATAGAATCTGTGAAGCATGAGAATGCGACGTTTGGTCAAGACAGGCAGATAGCTTACTCGACAATCTGGCATATTGTTAGTCAAGCAGCGCCCAGTCAGCGATACCGCACTTACAGAAGTATAGTTGGACTTTGCAATGACCCGGTCATAATCCATGCCGTTGATCTGAACAACGGCACTGTTCTTGGAGTACATGCTCTCGGCGTGCGCATTCAGGGCCAGCGCAGCCGTGGCCGCAAGCAGCGTCGATGAACGCACCATGATTGCTGGATGGGTACTGGTGTGTGTATGTGCAGAAAGTCTGGCACAAGAAGAACGGAGCTGCTGCAACAGTTATATCAGCTCACCTGGCCTTGTTGCCAGGTTGGCCTTTTCTCTTCATTTGTAACAGTCTCGTCTGTGACTACCTGGCCATAGCTGCGATGCGGGGAGACAGGGGTGCTGCGCTCTAGCGCCTATGACCGCATCCCTACCTCCATCGCTCACGTCCCCACGTCCCTGCATCTAACACCAAGAAACATATTCCCAGACATGGCCAGCGTCACCCCGGCGAAGCTCAAGAAGCTGCAGCTCGCAGAGCCGGCCAAGCGAGCCGCCCAGCTTGAGCGCATCAAGCCCATCATCACATACTGGCGTGAGTACCGCTGCGGACTGTGTTGCTGCTCACGACGCGCTTGCTAACAATCTTCATGGGCAGTGCGCTTCTACATGGTCCAGAAAATAATTGCTGGCGGACTGCACTCGGCCGACCAAGAATGCACGGCCTACACGACCGATCTGATGGAGAAGCTCGAGCAGGCGAAGGCTGAGAACCCCACCGAGGATGCCTTGGTGGATGACACGGTCGCAAGCGCATACTGCGAGCAGTTTGCCCTTCAAACACTGGGCAAGGCAGAGCGTGAGATGACTGAGAATAGAGTCAATGGGTCTGTCCGCTGCCCATTCCATCATCACGAGTGCCTGGACTGACTTCTATGTACAGACAAACAGTTGACACGCTTCGCGCTGCGTCCACATTCCTCGAGATGATGTCGATATGGAAGAACAACGACCCAGAAATCGCTGCCAAAACAAAATATGCCAAATACCATGCGCTACGCATACTGAAAGCAATCAAAGCCGGCGAAGACCCCAATGCTACCAACCCTGTGCAAGAAACCCACGAACAGCCGGACCAACCACCCGCCTTGGATCCCGAAGATCCCGAAGTTCAGCGTATAAATCAAGGCGCTCCGCCGCAAAGCCCACATCAGCCATACGTTGAGTCGGCCCCAGATACATCTGTGCAACCTTCGCCCAACTTCTCCGCTCCTCCAGTGTCACCGCCTCCACCTAATCTTCCCTCTGCTCCCACGGGATACACACAGTCGTCGCACAACGATGTATCTCCTATTTCGCAACCTATGCAATCCCGGCAAGGCTCTGTCACTTCAATCGGTGGAGGTTATTTCCCAAGGACAGATCCTCCCACCTTCACAGGCGAATCAGCAGCACCGGGCCTTCCAACAGCGCCTATGGATACAGACCCATTGACGTCTTCTCTGCCGACTAGCCCACAAGCGCCACAAGCGCCAGATCACTCTGATCCTGCGAGCTTCTACCAAAACCCTACATCACCACCGGCTGCTCCACCTGTCCAGCAGCCACCACCTCCTCAAAATCCCTACCAACCACCCCCTCAGACTCAATACACATCGCCCTCACCACAGCCACCTCAACAGCAGTACGCACCACCACCGATGGGCACTTTCTCGCCTCAGCAACAACACACACCAGCACCTCACCAGAACCCATATGCTCAACCAACTCCGCTGCCACCCCAACCTACACAACAGTATTCCAACGGTCCATTCAAGAACGATGAAGACTCCATCATGTTGGCACAAAAGCATGCCAAATGGGCAATCTCGGCGTTGAATTTTGAGGACGCTGATACTGCGGTAAAAGAACTGCGCATCGCTCTGAGGGCTTTGGGCGCATGAGGCTTGTATCATCTTTCAGTGATATCTAAGAGTTTGACCAACATGGCATTTATGAAGCTCATGACATTTGGGTGGTTTGCTGTATACCCGTATTTGTAAATTTGTCCACTATACAAGGAAATCCATGATAAGGGTAAGGTACGAGCGCATGTCGGATACAATCTAGACGCGAAATTCAAGCATAAGAATATAAGCAGTCGAGTGATTGACGCATAGACCCAAGAACCAAATCCCCACTTTGCATCTGCTTCTGCCCTAGTCTGGTGCCAAGATACGCGCGTGCACGTGCCTTTGAAACAGAGCTTAAGAATGCCAATCCGAGCCCATCTCTCGTCTTCATCGACCTTCACAACACAAGGGCGAGCTGCATGTAGTCATGCTTCTGGGAGAGCCTTGCACCAGCTGTAACTCATGATACAGCGGCGACTATGGCGCCCATCACACCTTTTAATGCGGTGGATATAACCGAAAAAGCGCGGCGAGAGTTGCTTCTTCTGCTCGAGGGTGTAAGGTAATATCAGCGCCGCAAAGTGCTGCATCGTCTAACACATGCAACTAGATAAGAGGGAAGAAGAATCTTGTGCTCGAGAAAGCTCTTGCTGGACCGCTGAACCTCCTCGTCAAATTCTCAACCCTGCAGGAATATGGCGTGGACAAGCCTTTCTTCCTGGAGAACGACAACGTCGATTCTTCACAACGCAACATTGTCTTCCTTGTCAGAGGCGAGAAGGCAAAGACTGTGATGGCTGTTGCTGGTAAGTGAAGCTTCCTGGCTTCCTTACTCTTTCCTCATGCTCCATAGCATGGTTTTTGGGTCAAAAAGTAGGCTAGGCAGATTTTTTACCTACTCTGCCTGGCCAGTCTTGATCCCTAGAATAAACAAAGCACTTTTATTGGATTGCCTATTTTCTCCATATAGGAACAGTCTATTGTACGGTGCTAACATTGCAGATAGACCAAATAAAACGGATTCGACGCGACAGCGATATTGAACATGAATTCTCCATCTTCTGGGTACCTCGCCGTACGTTGACTTCGGACCAACTGCTTGAAGAAGCAGGCGTCTTGGGTGAGGCTAGTGTGAGCGAGTGGCCGTTATTCTTTGTGCCTCTTGCAGAGGATATCCTGTCACTTGAGCTCGAAGATGCTGTGTCGGATTTGTATCTCGTATGTTGCCTCGCCTCGCCATCATGAATTTGAAGCTAACTACTTGAAGAGAAAGGACCCTACTGCCATCTACTTGTCGGCCAAAGCTTTGATGCTTCAGCAGCAAAAGTATGGACTCTTTCCACGAATCATTGGCAAAGGTGACAATGCAAAACGCCTTGCGGACTTGCTCATCCGCATGCGCACAGAGGTTGCAGCAAGTGAGACGTCTGCTGGTGGAGGGCCGTCGTTTCTGGGGTTAACACCTAGCTCCAACATGGACAGCCTTGTAATCATCGATCGAGAAGTCGACTTTCCTACCGTGCTTCTAACTCAGCTGACCTATGAGGGTCTCATTGACGAGGTCTTCAACATCTCTGCTAACCAAACAGAAGTCGATTCTTCGGTTGTGGGCGGCGCAGCGCCTCAGCAAGGGCAGACAGGCTCGGCGTCTACGAGTATGAAGCGCAAGGTTATGATTGACCCAAAAGACACGCTGTATGCCGATCTTGGAGATGCCAATTTTGCCATTGTAGGCAATCTCCTGAACCAGGCGGCTCGGCGGCTCCAGAGCAGCACTGGGCGCGACCAGCTTGCCACAAAAACGACTTCGGAGCTGCGCGACTTTGTTGCTAAACTCCCAGGCTATCAGGCTGAGCAGGCCAGTCTAAAATTACATACCAGCCTCGCTGAGGAGATCATCAAGTTCACACGCACGGATGTGTTCACACGCAGTCTGGAGGTGCAGCAGAATATCATGTCCGGCGCAGACCCAACGACACAGCACGACACGATTACCGAGCTCATCAACCGGGACGTACCGCTGTCTGCTATTTTACGCCTCTTGTGTTTAGAAAGCACAACCAATGCAGGCGTCCGTCCTAAAGACCTCGAAAACTTCAAACGCGCCATCATCCAAGCATACGGACCTCAGCACATGCTCACCCTCGCTTCTCTTGAGAAAATGGGACTACTCGCCCCACGAGGTGGTGTAAGCCTCGGTGGCGTAGGCGCACCTGCAAAGCCAGGTAGCGTAACAAACTACACGCCATTGAGGAAGAGCCTGAAACTTTGGGATGACGATGTAAACGAAGCGGACCCCAACGATATTTCTTATGCCTTCTCTGGCTACGCACCATTAAGCGTTCGCCTCGTCCAATCCGTTATCCAAAAACACACTCTTGCAAATCTGATCAAACCCCCCACTGATCCCAGGGCTTCCGCTCAAGCAAACCCCCTCGCCCAGGGCCTCCGCATCTTCGATGATGCAACCAAGTACATACGCGGCACAACATTTGACGAGGTGCAAAAGGGGGAGGAGAAGGCTGCCAAGGCGAGACAACTCCTGAACGGCAGTCAGGCGGAAAAGAACAAGACGATTGTTGTGTTCTTTGTTGGAGGCGTCACAAGGGCTGAGATTGCAACTTTGAGATTCATCGGCGATAAATTGAAGGAGTCTGGGGGCGAGGGCAGAGGCACTCGAATTGTGGTATGTGCAACCAGTATCATCAGGGGTGATGAGTTGATTGGTAGTGCGGTCGAGAAGAGGAAATTCAAGGGCTAGAAAGCTTGTGTGTGTAGTGTGGTGTTTCGAGTTTTTGTAGTTCTCGGTGCTATGGTAGATGCAGTGGTCACTATACAGATCGTAATGCTACAAGCTAATAAGAGTTGTGAAAAAAGGTATACCTTTTTCTAAGAAGACTGCAATCACCTCATCGCCTATGTTTACTGGAACTAATGAGCCGGGCGAGCGCTACTCATTCAGCGGTGCGCATGTGGTCTAGATACCCAGCCGTACCGCTCGCGCAGTAGCGTCGCCGCCATCCGCCCGCCTCTGTACATGGCCTTTTACGAATACGCGACTAGTATGTGTACGAGGTGACGAGCCAAAGATGCAAGTATCAAATCGAGTCCGCCCGTCCCCGCCCGTCCCCGACAAGCTACGGGCCTGACGAACCAGATGAGAGGGGCAACGGTCGGCTTCACTATAGACAAAACAAGTATCGTGGATAATGGCTTCCAAGATAAAAGGTATAAGAGGAGTCATGAATGCAGAGATATCCTTAGATAACAAGATACTTACAAGAGCTCTCAACTTATTCCCATTTTATCTTTGCATACTTTTCATACTTTTCAGATCAAGCTCTCTCTACAATGGCCCACCAGAACCGCCTCGCAAACACCCATGTCCTTGTCTTTGGAGGAACTTCGGGGATCGGGTTTGCGGTGGCTAGCATGAGCCTCTCTTACGGTGCCAGAGTCACAATTTCTGGCTCCAGTCAACCCAAAGTAGACTCCAAAGTCGAATACCTACGCTCTCTGTACCCAAACACTCCATCCGCCGATATAGCCGGCGTCGCTGCCGACCTGCTTGACAAGGAGAATATCGAAGAAAACCTGAAAGCGATGCTCGACAAGGTGACTGAAAACGGAAAGAAAAGGATCGATCATATTGCTTTTACTGCAGGAGATGGTCTCAGTCTGCCCAAACTTGGTGAACTGGACCTATCTACCACGTTCGACATGTTTACAGTCCGCTTCCTCGCAGCATGTGCGTTGGCCAAAGTCATTCACAACAACGACTACATGCCAAAATCGTCATCGAGCTCTATTACGATGACCGGAGGTACAAATACACACCGTCCAACGCCAAACTTCTTTCTAGGTGCATCCGTCGGCGGCGCTCTTGAGGGCCTGACACGAGGTCTCGCCATAGAAATGGCACCGATTCGCGTCAACTTGGTTCACCCAGGTGCCATTTACACGGAATTGTTCCAGAAGTATATACAAAACTCTTCGCCAGAGGCTGTGGAAAAGTTGAAGAAGACGTATAGTCTGACGGGCGAGTTTGGACAGCCAGAGGATATTGCGGAGGCGTATGGGTGGATTATGAAGGATAGGTTTGCCAATGGGACGCAGGTGAGCAGCGATGGTGGACGTCTGCTTGTTGGTTCCTAGTGGATTTGGCTTAGTGTATCGATATGCATTGTACAAAGTAATCGAGCGAGGCGATGGCGAGTTTAGATGCTAGTGGCGTAATGTATCAGGCAGCTTGAGACAGCGGCAGAGTAATCTCTCTTCTACGCTTTTCATCTCAATCGTGCAATATGTAGTGGCTGTGCAAGGTACGTGTACTGACACGAAGTACGTGACTCCTGTGAAGGAGCTTTTCCATCTCAGGCCCATGCGAAAGACATTGAGCTCGCCATCATAGCTGGGTTACTCTCACGTGCTTCAATTTCCCGCTTATGCCACTAGCCCTACCTAAGCCATTCACTACCCAGGCAAAACAAACGAAAAGCAGCAGCAAAAGAAAACAAGCAATCTAATCCACTCCGCATCTGTTGCTCCAGCGTTACCAACAGGACTACGTTAGCTTAGGAGTCTATTCTAATAGTATTGGGTTGCTTGTATACAATCCGCTATCGCCATCGTGGAGTAGCATCATGGATGGGACTAGCATAGGCAGCACCTCATCAAGTCATTTGATATGTTGCAGAGGTATCCAGTCAACGAGATTTTGCACGATGAGAAGAACGCGGATTTAAACTTCTCTGCTCAAACATTGATACACAGGAAGAGGCGGGCTCTTATCTATCCACTGCTTGGTAACTCTTACTTTTGTACTAGATTGTACAGCCGCTTATTTTCTCCGTTGACAGTATAGCTCATGAGATGGGGAAATTGCACCACGACTATCAAGCATGGTACTAATGCATAAGTGCCGGATAACTGCCAGACTTAGGGTGTGCAACTACAACTTGGCGTCTTCGTAATGCTGCTTTCTAAGGTGACTAAAGTAAGCACAGCGGCTTGTTATTCTACGCCCTGTGAGCTACCGGCAGATTGTGGCGTTACATCGTATGCAGTAGTGTGCTAGGAGCTGAATCTTTACAAGCTCCGCTTTGCCATCTCATGATGTACCGAAATGGATATCATAGAATTGCATTCATCAACACTGACAAAACGCACATTCAGCTCTTGAGAACACAAGGCAAATACGAATGTATTTGGACTCATTTAGATTACCAATCATATGATGGCGATGCTGGTACAGTGATTTGAATGTAAGTTAGACGGACTTGATGGGGCGGTTTTATCCGATAATTTTGGTACATCAAGAGGCAGTGGCTTGCAAGAAGCCGAGTTTTTGTATGCACCGCTTTGTCGTGTTTCAGGCGTAAGGCTGTTGTAAAGCCCCAAAAACATTTGCACATTGTTGTCCCAAAAGAGCATAGTTTACAGTCAAATGTCATCGGGCGAAGTGATGACAATTCCAATCCAGCCTTCGGGTAACGTCCGCCTACGAATGATGTGGGTAGGCGTAGTGCCACATCACGCACACGTTGGGTGGCAGCTGAAGTGTTTGCCTTACCGCCCATCAGTCCTGATTTTCGTCCGATAAAAAACAAGCCACATATTTACAAGCGCAAATCGGCGAGCTGAGATTTCAGGTGTTTGTCGGAGCAACTATTGCTACCTGCGGAGAATCTGTCCAATGGGCGCGCGATGTGCAAGTCGGAGGAACAACCCCCCGTCTCAAGCCACCAGGCGCGGAGGGCGTTGCATAGGTCAGATATCCACCACGCACACAACAATGGAGACGTCACGATACATGCAAGCCTATCTCGCTTGTTCTGGAGCCTCCAAAAGTTGCGCCGTGCCTTAAGCATTGGCTGGAACGATTGGAGGCCTGAATTAGGCGTATCACGACAGACCTTAGAAGTATGTCGGTAACTGCACAGACCATGTCCATCGCATTTTGTGCCATTTCGAGTTGGGCACACGGGTAGCCGGTGGGCCATCTAGGTGTAGGCTGGACCCGGGTGTCAGTCGACGGTGTGGCTTCTGTCGCAGGACGCCGCCCCAGCAGGAAAACGTTGGTCCGAAAACTCGAGAAGAGATGGCGGAAAGGTCTTACCGACCCCCGACAGATGGGCTTCTAGTATGCCCGCAGGAGCATTAGGGATACTTTGCAGAATGTACGAGGGTGGGTATATCTATGATGGCTGCTGTCCGCCTTAGGGACAGCACCAGACAGCTGAGACATTTCGATTCACCAGTATACTTATTCATTGGCCTTTTCTCTCTCCATCACTTTTGGAGTGTCGGTAGTTGTCACACAACACCTGGGTCCTCTCATACCAATCTTCCCTGCCCGGTCCAACACAAGAACAAGGGCCATGGCGACTACATTACAGTCTCCCGAAGACGTTGTCAAGGCCCCGGTGCCAGTTCCAGAAACTGCAAGTGAAACAGCCTCTAACCAGACCGATGCTGTAGCAGAACCAGAGAAGTTCGAGCCAGGCTGGCGGTTTCTGGCTGCTTTTGGTAGTCTTTGTATCATAACACTCATGGCTGCTCTCGATGCTACTTCGATATCAGTGGCTCTTCCAGTAAGGTCGGTCTTAGACATGTAGTAGTTGCAAACTAACAGTATGCAGATTATGGCTAAAGCACTAGGCGGATCTGCTATTGAGGCGTTCTGGAGCGGGACTTCGTTCCTCTTGACCTCGACAGTCTTCCAGCCAGTATTAGGATCGTTCTCGCACATATTCGGTAGAAAGTCGTTGATCTACGTCAGTCTTGGGTTCTTCCTTGCTGGCTCCATCATCCCAGCCGTTGCCGACAACTTTACTGTCGTCCTGGTCGGTCGTTCCATTCAGGGTGTCGGAGGCGGAGGTATCATTTGCTTGACAGAGATGGTTGTGGTGGATACAGTACCTCTACGTGAGCGAGGAAAGTGGTTTAGTTTCTTTGGCGCCATGTGGTCGATTGGAACTGTGGCAGGGCCTCTTCTCGGTAAGTGATATTCAGTCCAAGTACAGATGGTGGCGGCTAACAGGCGTCAAGGTGGTGGCTTCTCACAGAACGTCAGTTGGCGGTGGATCTTCTGGATCAACCTACCATTTGTTGGCGTAGGCGCTGCCATGATCACAGCCTTCCTCAAGCTCAACCAAAAGCACAGTGGCTTTCTCGCCAAACTCCGCGAGGTGGACTGGATCGGCATGGTGCTCTTCCTCGCCTCGACGACTGGCTTCTTGATTCCCGTTACTTGGGGAGGAATCCAGTACCCTTGGGACTCGTGGCGCACGCTCGTGCCCCTCATTGTATGCGGCGTAGGCATGTGCGCCTTTGTCCTGTACATTGAGTTTGTGGCTGCGAACCCACTCATTCGAACGTCAGTCTTTAAAAACCGGTCTGCGGCTATTTTCTACGTTTCTACCGTAATTCACGGCATTATTCTCTGGTCTATTCTATATTACCTACCGCTTTACTTTGAAGCAGTCAAAGGATTTGGTCCGATTCTCACCGGAGTTGCCTTGTTTCCCTGGACGTTTACTGTTGCTCCCGCTTCGATTGCGACGGGTATTGCCATTGCGGTTTCGGGCAAGTACCGCTGGGCAAGTCGCGCAGGATGGTTCCTTACTACGCTCGGTATGGGTCTCCTGATACTCATCGAAGTCGATACTTCGACTCCGGCATGGATCTTCCTGTGCCTAGTGGGTGGCGTAGGTACCGGTATTCTATTTCCTGGTATGGCGCTAGGCGTACAAGCAAGTGCAACGGCCGAGGATCAGGCGTATGCCGCTAACATGTTTTCCTTTTTCCGCGCCTTTGGCCAAACACTCGGAGTAGCAGTGGGTGGAGTCGTGTTCCAAAACCAAATGAAGAAGAAGATGTTGACGTTTCCACTGTTGGCTGAGTTCGCGGACGAGTATTCCCAGGATGCTGCTGGCCTGGTTCAGATCATCAAGGAGATGCCTACAGGGATCATGAAGGAACAACTGAAAGAAAGCTATACGGATGCACTGAGATACATCTGGATTGTCATACTGGCTTTCAGTGCTGTCGCTCTGATCGGCAGCATCTTCATCAAGTCTTACGACATGAATGGGGCCATGAACCAAGACAGGGCCTTTGTAGACAAGGACAAGGTCAAGGACACGGAAAAGAACGCCAGCCAGTAGAGGAGAATGAACCAGGAATTTGTTTTTGGAGAAGCATCAAGATGACGACTAGAATCTGGACTGGATACCTTTAGAATTGGATAGAAACGACGCAGAGCATTTTCTGCAATGTATGTAAACTAGTTACTAGTAATGTATAATAATATGTAACACATGTCTCGCATCCCGTCTTGTCGGACTATGGTTTGGTTGACGTGGGCTCGATTACATCGATCGAGACCCTGGACTGCTAACGACACAGCCTACTACGGTCTGGCGTCAGTTGTATACGCAAAAGAGGGCCTAGAAAGTATTTTTGGGGACAAAGAGGGCCGGATCGACTGGAACCGGGACTTGGCTGCGGCCTCGTTGAAATGTGAAACACGCTACTCGCCGTTGACTAGGGTGGGTACGAGCAGCTATGCGTCATAATCGGACCCAAGCATCGCGATGATGGCTACAAGCAGAGGTGTGCGCATATAAGTAGCAGTATGTAAGAGAGGAAGCATGTCCCAGTGGTTGCAGTATATTAGGAGTGACTAACCGATGGCCGTGATGGTGTGGTAATCAGGGCAGGCGGCTTGCGTCCCTGCAGGCGAGCCTGGACGCCTGGGGCACCATGTCAAACGACCAGGGTCTCGGGTGGGCAAGGCAAGCCGCTCCAGATGATGGCATGCGCCCATGGCTGGAGAAAAAAAAGAGAGGGTGCTGGCCTGGGTTAATGACAGGAGAATAAGCGCATGTTTAGTCGACAGCTGCGCAAAGAAAAAGAACCATCGGCAACCTGGCAAGCCTAGGGGCATGCCCGGCGACGACCACGCAGGGCGGGTACTGTAAATTAAAGACGATGCAGCGGCTCTATCGCGGATGTTTGTGAGGCGTGTGCTGGGATCAGGCCAAGTCAGACAACGGCGGCGCAGCAAAAAGGACGGTGCCGTGGTGCCAGCAGCAGCCACCACGACGCCCGCGATGGCGCTTTGTTTTTTCTTCGAGCATTCGTTCCCGGCAGATTGGCTCGTAGCGGGAAGATTGGGCGTGGTCGCACAGGGGAATCTGGAGCGTAGTGTGCTTGTCGCAGGCCGTCGAGTGGACGACGTGGTGCTGTCTATGGCTGGCGCATGCGCACTAGCGCCCGCTAGCCGGCGCCGGCGAGCCAATCAGCGGCGGGTGAGTCGGCCCACGCGGGCTGCTGCTCTCATCGCGTTCCCAGGACGCTCACGCCCCTTTGATTATCCCACGCTCGCCTCTGACAACACCCGTGTGTTCCTTTGCCAAAAAAGCAGCGCGGGCGGGCGGCCATCCTTTGGTTCACGCGCATCATCCCCTCACCACAGTCATTCGTTTCAGCATTCCAGCAGAAAGCAGTATCCTGCACCTAATATCAGCCCCCTTCACGTCCAACCCACGTCTCCCATTCACCGCGCGCCAAGCAACCCTCGCCGGCACCTCCTTCCCGCCATCGCCTCATACCACGCGTGCAGCATCCACCGGCTGCCTGGGTCGACTCCGCCACCTGCCACCCAACGCCCGCATCATCACTGCCGTCGTCTCTCTCACCACCCGGAAACGTTTGCTTCGCGCTGCGCCTTTGCGAGCACAGGCGACAGCAACCCGCGACCATCCGGAGCTTCTCGCTGTCTCGCTTCCTCCCCATGCCGGACCTGGCCAGCTTCCTTTGGTGAACGCTACCCCCGACAACCGCATACGATACCGTATTATTTCCATCCATCGCGCCACCCACTGCTGCCATGAGGGACTCGTTCGCTGCCCTCCTGCGCACAGGGGCAGGCAAACTCGCCCTCTCGCTGCTGCTCGCTTCCCCGGCAACAGCAATCACTTTCAAACAGGTTCCCGACCCCAATCTCAGCCTCAGCGACCTAGGCCGGATAGCTTTCACCGGAGATTTTGACTCGATATCCTTATACCAGTATGAAGGCCAAAGCCAGCAATACCCCGGCCGCAACGGTGCCCTGCTCTCCCGGTATCCCAATGGCGTCTTCGCTACCATCAATGTGACGGATGCCGACATCAAGGCCATG
>JAODYC010000100.1:12215-31466 GCA_026262405.1 Curvularia hawaiiensis | reverse complement strand
CTGCTGGATCCCACAAATGGCAACGTCCAGGCACTCGAAGGCCTTAGCGGATCCGTCAACGCCCTCTACTGCGATAGAGAAGGCGAACGCGTCTACGTCGGTGGAAGCCTCTCTGGCGGCAACTCGACAAATGCCCTGGTCTGGAAGAACGGCTGGCAAGATCTTTCTTTCCGCGGCTTCAACGGTCCTATTCACTCCATCACGCGTGCCTCTAACAACAACATAATATTCGGAGGAGAATTCAACGGCCTGGGCGGCAATGAATCTACCGTGTCCAGCGAGAACAACACGCAGGTCATTCCCGTTTCCAATGCACGCATCTCTGCCCAGACAAGCTCCGGTATCAACGGCTTCACAGATCCCAGCAGCATCACCTGCAAATCCGATTATTCAACCCAGGGCTCTGGCTCTACTTGGCTCATGGCTGACAGGGCAGATGGTTTCTGGAAGGCCGAGTTTGGCTTCGGCTTCGAGCCCACCAAGCTGAAGATGTACAACACCGACTTCGAGGGCCGTGGTACCAAAACATTCCACTTCACAGCACTTCCTCTTGGCGGTATCTTGAACCTGACCTACACTGACCCCCAAACCGGAAAACAGGCCTTTTGCGACCTTCGGTGCCCTCTGCCTGAGGGTAACACTACCGCTCAAGAATTCTCTTTTGTCAACGTGGTTGGCATGAACGCTTTCAGGATCGACATTACCGACCACTATGGAGCTGGCGCTGGTCTCAACGGCATCGAGCTCTTTCAAGATTGTGAGTAGTTCCCTTTGAAGTTGTCGCATTTGTATTAATCATATTCCCAGCCATCTACTCGTATGCCATTAATGAGTTCAACGAACCCAAGAACTGTGGTCCGACTGGTACAACGTCAGAGGCAACCGCTACAGGCACATGGCAGATTTCCCCATCACACGACAGCACATCTGAGTACCTTGTCACGGTCCTCCAGGGCAGCCCCATTGATGCCAATGCGGCAACCGTTACCTTTGTTCCCGACATCAAGCAGTCCGGCAATTATTCAGTCACTATTTTCACACCTGGATGTCAAGGTGACGGCACTTGCGGAACACGTGGTCGGGTCAATGTAACAGCAGTGGCGGGTGGTACAACCGAAAGCACAGAACTCTGGCAGACGAATAACTTTGACAAGTACGATGAAGTCTACAATGGCTTCATCGATGCCACTGGTGGCTCTCGCCCACAAGTTATCATTCGGCCGGCTGTTGGACAAGGCCCTGGTCCTTTGACGGTTGTTGCACAACGAGTACGCTTCACACTACTGAAGGCTACTTCGGGCAACCTGAACGGCCTCTTTGAGTACAAACCTGGCGAGACAGTAGATGCAGACAAATTCTCGGATTCAGTCATCAACGCTGCTGGTGCAAGTCTGGCTCCCCGAGGAAAGGCAATGGTCACAAGCTTGGTCAGCGGAGATAACACTCTTTACATTGGAGGATCTTTCAACAGCAGCGACGACCGCAACAACATTTTTACCATTCGTCAGGGCGCTACTGGACCCGCAGCCCTCTCTGGAAAGGGTTTGAACAACCAGGTTATGACTTTGTACCACAACGACAGCACGCTGTATGTTGGTGGCAACTTCACTAACACGGTAGAGAACAATGCTCCTGACCTACGTGGAGTAGCTGCCTATGCCAACAATGAGTGGAAGCCCCTTGGGGCCGGTGTAGATGGTGTTGTCCTCTATCTCGTGCCCTTTTTGCTCAACATCACAGACAACACACCCGAGGAAGTCCTTGCTGTCAGTGGTTTCTTTAGCCAGGTGAATGCCTTTGGCAACAATCCCGCCACCAGTGTCAACGACTTCGCGGTCTGGGTCCCATCTCGTGGCAACTGGCTGCACAACCTTGAATTCTACTCCCTCGCCATGTCCGGCAGACTGATGACGTTCGCCGATGTCCCCGGAAGCACTCGCTGGTTCGGTGGATCCGTCTCCTCTGGCGCCCTTCTTGCAAGCGGTAGTGCTGAGCTGGAGAATGGAGATCAGTTGTCGCTGGAAGCATTCCCTGTCAAGATCCACGCACAACGCCAGCAGCAGGCCGCTACTCGCCGCAAGCGAGCTATTGTTGATGGACAAAACCTTAATACCACGGGAGTTCGTACTGGCACCTTTTACAAGGAAAACGGCATGAACAAGACTATTCTTGCCGGCCATTTCGCTGCAAAGGACAAAGACAACCAGAACATTACAAACGTTCTTATCATTGACGGCAACGACTCGAATAAGATCACTGGATTTAACGATGAGTTGGATGCCAATTCCACATTTGCCACTGTCGCTGTCCTGAACAAGATTCTGTACGCTGGTGGTATCGTCAGTGGACAACTCAACAATGATCCTATTGCTGGTGTCGTCGCCTATGATCTCACCAAAAACGCATTCACTCCTGTTCAGCCGCCGCCGCTTCAGGGTGTCAACGTTACCGTCAATGCGATTGCACCACGACCAAAGTCGAATGATGTTTTTGTTGGCGGCAAGTTCCAGTCTGCTGGTGCTTTGAGCTGCGCTGCCGTCTGCATGTGGAACACGGAGCGTAACCAGTGGAACCAAGCAGGCAACGGCATCGAAGGCGAGGTGACGTCTCTGACATGGGTTGGTGACACCAAACTCTTGATTGCTGGCAATCTCACGTCGGGCAACAATCACACCAAGATCCTTACATTCGATTCTACAAACAGCCAATACGCTGTAATCCCGGGTGCCAACGATCTACCTGGCCCGGTTACAGCACTCACCATTGCTAACCGTGATGGAGACCAATTCTGGGCCGCTGGACAAGCCAGCGATGGCAGTACCTATCTACACCGATTCGATGGAGCTAAATGGATCCCCGCTGACAAGTCCATGTTTGGCATCGACACCGATATCCGCGGTATTCAAGTGCTTTCCTTGTCGGAGGATCATGGCGAATCCCAGATCATTGATCAGGACCAGGATCTTCTCCTTATGGGTCACATCAACATCACCACGTTTGGAACTGCCTCTGCTGTGCTCTTCAACGGCACTACACTCATTCCTTTCCTGCTGGCCACTAAGGGCCAGGATGGTCAGACAGAGCCAGGAAGCTTATCTTCGATCTTTGTGGAGAACCCCAACTCGTTCTTCTTGAAGTCAGGTTAGTTACTCTCCCAAGCACGATACCGAATATGTATTTGCTAACAAATCATAGACAAGCACCTTGCACTCTGGGCTATCGTCCTTATCGGCCTTGCCATCGCGCTAGCCCTTACCTTCTTGCTCGTCGTCATTGGCATCATCATCGAATGGTACCGCAAGAAGCAACAAGGCTATGCCCCTGCCCCTACCACGTATCCTGACCGATTAGGAAATGTTGGACGTGTACCACCAGAGCAACTGTTTGGAACTCTGTCTAAGTCACAAGCTCCTGCGATCTGAGGCTTGTGAGAAACTGGCCGGAATTACGAAGAATGGTACAGCAACAGGGTGGTCCTGACAAGAACCAATTTCGCATGCTACAACAGCTCTAATTCTGGTGGAAGTGGTAATGATAATAATGATTTGGAATAGCTGAAGAGCGACAGGAATGGTCTGTAAAAGCCGTTCACGTGTCTGCTGCTCTTCTTGACCTTGGGTATAAGGTCAAACATCAGAGATTGGGGTCGTTCCACCTGTCGCCATTCCTTGGCTCGTCATCAGGCGAGGCCTGCTCAATCAAAAAAGGTTAGTGGGCAATCTGATTCTGCGGATATGACAAGCGTTTTTCTTCATTGTCTTCTTCTCCATTTTGGCGATTTTCGAAACGATTACACTAGGGAAGGTTGCATGGGGTGCATGCTTTGCGATGGAATTTCTAGCTTTCACATGTCTCTTTCTCCAGGGATGTGTAGATTGCTTCGATATGCTCTCTTTTACATTTCTTTCTTTTTTCTATTTCAGCAGTAGTGCCTTGATACCACATGGCTAGCGCGAGTTCCTCGCAGCCCATAAGAGTCTTGTTTATACCCTCTTCACTCACAGTTCCTCCACTTTCTCTCTTATATCGGTTTGCTTATGTGAGAAAAGCCTAGACCCGGGGAAGTGATAATGTGTGTTTGCCAGGCGGGGAGGAGAATGGGCAGGGATCATATATTGGCAGGACGTGCACGGTGTCAGGATGTCGGTGAAGCAGTGATATGAGAGCGAATGTCTTCTTTGAGTATCAGATGGATAGGAGTTGTTAGCAGCGAACAACCAAGGACAAAGCTATCCATCATCTTTCGTGTCTGTGTATTTGTCTCAAGATAATAGTCATGTTTCCATTGATTCATCGTCTCTAGATTTACATACTGAAGAGATCCCTAGCAACAAGCTTCACTCACGCTCCAGATCCCCCATCATCCGCTCCAACACCGTATCAGTAAACGCCCAAGCCGTAGAGCTATACGGCGCACCCCAGGCATACCCTGTAAACCACATATTCCGGTATCCCTGTAGGCCATACACCTGCTGCACAAAGCCTTTCCGTAGCACCTCGGCCTCCTGCGGCCACCACGGCCGCGAGTGATCCGACGCAGCCTTGAACTCTGCGTCGCACTCTGCCGTTGTATTAGTAGTAAGCCCGCCATTCTCAACCACGTCCTTCACCTTGTCCACTACTAGCGCCTTGAACTCGTCTGTGGAAAGCGTGTAATTAGCACCGAAGATGGCGCGGAAGAGATGCGCGCCCGATGGACCTGTCGAGTCGAGACGAAGACTATACGGCCAGTCTTTGATCGCGAGTTGGTTGCCGGGGACCACAGATGTGGGCAGGTAGGTGATTGATGTTTTCTCAGGGAGACAAGGGGCGTGCAGTATGCCTACGAACTCTGCGCTTGGGGACCAGGAGGCGAGGGCCGAGGATTGCTTTTCGTCCGGGTGGAAAGGGGAAAGGTTTTTGAGAGTAGGGGGTGCGGTGAACAGGATGCGTTTGGCTTTGATGGTGTAGAAGGTGTTATTTGCGTCCTTTACGGTGAGCTGGATGCCTTTCGGGGTATGTCTTGTGGATTGAACGGTGCTAGAGAGAAGGACGTCGGGTTGCAGGAGGTCAAGGGCTCGTTCATATAAGAGGCCGTTGTTTTGGCCGATAGGGCGGAAAAGCGTTCTGCCTAGGAAATCTGAAGGTAGAGAAAGAGAGTTAGTACGGCTTTATAAGAGTCAGATATTGGGAGAGAGCCTTGCACACGATCTCACGCGTCCTAACTCACCTTCGGTAAGTGATGCGCCGAACGCTTGCAACACAGTCAAAGTCAATATATCTCGGAGACCACCATACCCCACACCTGAAATCGCTGCTATCCTCGGCACCGCATCCTCTATGTTTTCCTTCTTTGCAAACTGCTCAAACGGAAGCAGGAAGTCAGTAGGGATAGCCTCCGGTAGTGGAAAGTTCCAGTACCCAGGCTCTAGATAGTCTCGGTATTTCGATGTAATAGCGAGCCAGCGCGCAAACGCTTCATTTGTACCATTGGTGCTAGGTGCCTGGTAATCTTCTAGCACTTTGCCTGTTTCCACGTCGACATTCAGTGGTGCTAATCTCTCCGGAGCAAATATCTCGGTCGCAATGCCGAAGCGGGCGAAGAAAGAGGTTGCTGGGCCATAGGGGAGATAGGATTGCACGCCGTAGTCGACAGTCAAGTTGCTACCTGAAATGTGGTAGGTACTCGTGTGTCCGCCTAGATTTGGTCTGGGTTCTATAATGACGACTGTTTTGTTGAGGTCTTCGCGGAGGCGAACCGCGGCGTAGGTGCCTGACGCACCGCCTCCGATGATGGCGACATCTATGCTTATTTCAATGGGCCTAGGGTTTCTGGCGATTGTGGAAGTGGTGTATAGACTGAGTAAAAGAGTTAGGGCACTGGTTATTCGGGCCATTGTTGTGGGACGTGGCGCAACGGTACCAAGATGGGATTATTAAGAGCTTTTAAAACGCATGTATGTAAGGCATGGTATGTGGCTTGCATATCGTACCTTATTCTCTGACCAGTGAGAACTGGGGGCGTCCGGAAACAAATTGGCCATGAAGGTCGGCAGTTAGTCAGGATATGCTGTGGGACGCTTGGCGGTACGGAGATGGCTATAAATGTTGTTGTTTTACTGCATGAGGCATAGTGAGAAGGTCGAGGCTCTTTCAGAAGCACCTAATGGTCAGCACCGGGTGTCGTTTTGGCCCCAAGCACTATACTGTAGATGGCAATCTCTGCAACTCAAAGCATCGGCGCGCATATAATACCCGGGCAGATGCAGAGTCGCTTCGCAGGGCGGAAGCGTTGAGCTGCAGGGTAAATTCGCGGGCAGAACTAACTGGGTTAACGAAGGCCCCAATGGTGCCGTTTTTCCGTTGAAATAGCTGGGCAATCATCATACTCATGCAAGAGCTTCCTTAGAGGATCCGATCAGGAGACAGTGGGGCAAATACTGGTAGTTATGGAGTCGTAGGATTTTAGGCAATTTCACATCACTTGTATCCGACAATCATGCATGCAACGTACATAGCTATTGCTTTAGTCAAAGTGATATTGTGACAACTACATGCCTCACTGTTACAAGAGGTTCTTTGACTCTATGTACTGCAGGACAGCCCGCATTTGCCTTGAAGCGTTCCCTTACACCTTCAAAAGTCATGGAGCATTGCCCTGGGAGTCATCTCCAGATCCCGCTTTGGCGCATGCAAGCTCGCATACGTCGCAGTAGCTCTTCTAGGAGGTTTTGGCCTGTCGACCCGACGGTGTTGTTACACTCAGATTCTGTGTCAGGAATCTAGCCATCATCCGAGTCGAAATCGCTAGTGTCGGTTTCAATGACTTCAATTGGAGCTTCAGAGGCCGCATCAGCTATAGCGGGCCTTCGCGGAATAGTTGCTGGGTCGTAGCACTTCACGCAATTACGGCGTTTATACCTCCATTTCGCTTTATTTCTAGCCCGAAGCTCCTTTTGGTTGAGCAATCTTGTCGATGGAACCTGCAGAGAAACTCTGGTAACGGGCCGGTATTAATGGCTGCGTCCGCTTAGCTCTTCCTTGATTCCTGTGTTCCTTTGCTCACCTTGATATGTACTGTTACTCTCTCCGAGCAACATTCGACGGTAGGTAGCGCTAATCAATCGAGCAGGTAATATGCTTCAATTCATATCAATTTCTAGTCCCCTCTGCTCAGCTTCGAGTCTAGCATAGTCCCATTTCTTGCAGTCAGCCAAGAGGCCTTTGAAACCCCACTCCTGTAAGCCAAGCAACTCCTCTTGGCTCTTCTTCATATCATGTTCAAGCGCTGACTTGAACTTCAAGCCTAGAAAGATAAATTCTTCGTCCATACGCTCAAATACGAGTGTGAATAGGTCGATGTCGTCTTTGAGGCTCTCATCACCGCTTAAGCGCCACTGTATGACAAGCACACATGCTGCAATGTACAGTGACGATCCAATATGCGCGGATAGTAACAAGTCGACTGAAATACGCGAAGCATCCTTGATAATCTGTGCGACATTGCGAGCCGCCATTAAAGCAAGGCTAACCGGCGAAGGAGAATCTGGACTCAGTCCCTGCTCACGACGCCGATAGTGCAGTATTACCGCCATGGCATTCAGAGTAACTTGCAGCCATATCACATGCTCGCGGTCTGCTGGAGGTGCCGCCAGTACGGAGCTTGCTTGACGGGGAAGGCTGAGTCGGAACTTGACGATAGAGCTGTCTAGCTCGGTGCAGTCTTCAGCGTATTCGGTTGAGTCTGGTGAGCTATGGGGAGAATGTACCAGTTCGCTGACTCGACCGAGTAGCACATGGGCGATTGCTATGTACTGTAGAACGTTGAGAGGGTCTTTTGCAGACGATGAGGAACGGATTAGATCAGATAAGTTACGCGTGAAGGATGTATTGCCATCGCAAAGCGTGTGTGAATCTGGGTCCATGGCTTGAAATGCCGACTCAGGCTTCGGCAGGTCAACCTTGAATTGTGTCTCGGGTATGGCGACTGGCCAGCCCGTCGGCCACGAGTGCGTTCGGTCCATCATGAAAAGCAGCCATAAGGCTCGCCGATATTCTTCTTTTTCAACTGAAGTCTTTTCTTGATTCAGATTCGCTTGGGACGGCTTTCCGCAGCTTGCATCGATGTTCAGATGAAGGACGACTGCCTGTCTCCATGCTTTACCTAAGAAGAGCCAGCTTGACGAAAAATCGCCTATGGTCCAAGCATGGAATATGAGAAGTAATACAGCCTGAAGAATGCGCAGAAATGGTTCGGGCTTTTGACGAGTAAGTTCATAGGAAAACTTTGCTTGCTCGTACCAGTCCTTGGAGCGTCTCTTGATAATGTCGTCAGGATGGTATCTAGCTGCCACACAGCAAATTGCATAGAGCAAGATCGGCGATTCGTTGTGCAACTGGCCGCTTTCTATGGCGAGCAAGAGACGCTTCTTGTGAAAGCAGGGAAACATGGGATAAAGGTGCTCGAAGAATACGTCGGCGAGCTGAACAATGATATTTTGTGGAGGAAGTTGGAAGTTCTCCGGTGGCTCCAAACTTATCATCTCGTCGGCTGGAGTGTCAGTGGTTGCAGGCGTAGGATAGCTCAATAGAGGATCCACGTGCACTAAAGGAACCGTGCCTGGGAGACCAAAGTTCGTGCCTGTGAACGGCATGGATGCTAGCGGATCAGGTTGCGTCGTATCAAAACTTGAGGACAAAGCAACTGGGTCTGAAGTGAGTGGATTTTCCAAGTGGGTTATAGGAAGTGCACTGCTGCCCTGATATGAAGGTGTCGCGTATTGGCATCTAATACTCAATTTTCTACACAGAGAACAGCTTGGGTGCTCGGCCTATTATGGCGTAACTGTTAATGAAAAGCTAAGCATGAATACAACACTCAGCTTACATCGCATTTCTTCTTCCGCTGCCGGCAACTGGTGCACGCTTGCTTTCGTTTTGCGACTGAAGCTGGTACAGTCAGGGTCACCATCTTAACGAGTAAGCTCAAGATCTGAACACGAAACCCAAGAAACTCTGGTGCTGAGAAGAAGTGGGAAAGAGTCAGGCGGAGTGAACAGGGTTAGTGGAATGATGCCTCACGTTCGAGATGGCGGCAAATTTAGTGGAGTTAGCTCGGAGTTAAGCCTGTTAAGAATTCATTGATCACCGTGAACTTATCAGCAAATACAAGCACTATGCATATCCACACTTGTTAGCGCTAAGGCGGCAGGGAAGAACCAAATGAGGCAAAATCTCACAATCCATCCTATGTAATCCATTGAGGTAGCTTCCAGATTGTAAAGTCAAGTTTAACCCCAAGGAGCGCATAGCTAAGATGAGTGCACATGCCCCAAGTATCTGAACAACTTCAGTGCAGAGCGCCACTCAGAAGGATTATCTAGCAGGAGATGCTAAGCGCTCAATTCGCATACTGCAATTTGTTCAATGGTTAAGCCCCAGTTACAGTTTAAATCACTATCGGTTAAACTATACAAACACTCAGGATCATTAATGCGAGTGAGCAAGTGCAAGCAAAGTTCTAAGATACGCTTGTACATCCAATGCATAAGCAAAACTGTTTAGATATTCCAGTAACCCCCATATTCGCTGTGTGTAAAAGCCATATAAGAAGATTCCACCATACAAGTGGTAAAATGAGGACAACGCCATCAATACTATCCATGACACCCCCCTGATCCCACCTACTGAATCCGCTCCAAGCAAAGGCCATCATGAAAATCTCATCACCACCCATAAAAGGTGATTCCCTGTCTAGTCTTCCCCTTGAACTTCATTCCTTCCATCCCCCTCCTAACCACGATCTCGACCCCCTTCGCTTCCCACTTCTTCAGCTTCCCAGCCATCATCTCCGCATACCATGCATCCACAAATTCCTTCACATCGTCCTCCCATATCCTGCTTTGGCAAGCCAACTTGCAAACCAACCTATCCGCGTAAATGATGCGCAGCCCCGACATGTGCCTGCTAAAAGTCTTGACGAATTCGGGATACTCCCCATAGAGACTAAATATCCGTCGAGACTCTAACCGATGTATATGGTCATCCTTATCAGGACTGTGCTTATAATCCGACCATAATTGATAATTTCCCGCCTCCCATCCGTCCGGTTCGATGGCCGTTATCGCAGCTAGCTGCGCAGGGTTCCGCTCTGAGAGCCACGTTCCTGGAATGAAAGGGTCGCAGAGATCACAGCAACCTAGGCTAGGGGAGAGAAGGAAGGTGTTGAGACGATAGCACAGTGTCGCTGTCTCGGCGTAGATGTGGCGGCAGACCTGCGGGAGGTGAAAAGCTGGGCCGCAAGGGTTGAAATTAAGGTTAAGAGATGCCTCAGTCGAGGATGTGTCCTCATACTCAGGCTGAGCTTCGGGACATTTGAATTCGGCGTCGGAGTTCACGGCGATATGATAGCCGCCTGAGGCGTACTCGAAGATAATTTGACGGATTTCGGGAGGTAGGCGCAGCAGAGGGGACTCTGAAGCGTTTCGTTGTACTACTGATACAAGATAATCTGGCGTCTTTTCTAGGCTCAGAAGTCCATTCTTTAGCAGGACTAGGGGGTATTTGCCACCTGCTGGAGGTTCTGAACCCTCGTGCGTGTGCGACTCAGGAGTGTTCTGATCCGTCTGGGTGACCACGTCGTCCGAGAGTTGGGACTTCTTTGCTGGAGACATCATCTTGATGGTTACCACAGGCTTTCAGTAAGGGTCATAAGAAGTTGGAATGGCTTGAAGAGTGTATTTGGGAGGATTGATGTATGTTTTTATATATAGCGCATAGGTACTTAATGAGACAACAAAGGTTATTGGTACGGTCGTCTAAACTAAACAATGGCTTTCACTGCCCGACATCGTCTTTCAGGCTCGACATTGTTACGTCAAGCATACCCCATGGTAGCAGATATTGCAGAAATAGGTTCCGAGCTTTGTCAACTTATCAACGCCCACATCTCACCAGGACCCTTCCAACCCCCACTACCCGTCCTATCGTCCGCCATACCTCCAGACCCTCCTCTCTCATCAATCATCTCTCAAATACCCTGAATACCCGTCCACCGCCGTGGATGCTATACACCAAGCCACCCACAGCGTGAATCCCTACACTGTTCGCCTGCTTGATAATTCTCCAATGTGGCCCCGCATCATCTAACCAAACAACCGCACTATTACTCTACAGCTTGTAAACCCCATTGCTTCCCACCGTCACGGCAACATTCGCCGGGTCGTTGTCAACATTATTGGTGTCGGTGTTGGTGATGGCTTGCCAGTTTGATGCGCTTCCTGTCCAGCGAGATGTTCCGCCATCGTAGTAACGTTGATAGGGCTTACAGTATGCTGCTGTGATTTGAGTGGTGTCTTTGTTGCAGTCGGCCGTCGTCCATGCGCCGTTGGTATAGCGGAGTATTTGACCTATTGAGCGCATCTGATACAGCCCTTCACTGGCTGCTTTGGAAGCTGAGTTCGATGTGACCTGTAGCATGTTGGCGAATTTTGAGCCCGAGTCTATCCGATTTCATTCGGGCGATTTCCAATCATAGACACCATGGATACCCATCTTGTCGTCGGGGTGCACGGAGCGTAGAGCGCCGTCGTAGTATGCGAATATTATGGCTGGCTCAACAGCACTATGACTCAATCCAAGAGCATGCCCAATTCTGTGTACAGCTGTGGAGAGAAGTCGGTCCTCGGTCCGTTGGTAGTCATCGTTGAAGGTGACATTGATATTGCCTGAGGACATATAAACACCGTCAGGGAGCAGGCTTGTACAGACATAATGAGTATCGCCTTTTCCAAGCGACAAAAAGCGGAAGTTGATATCATCTTTAGTTTTCGAAGCTGCTTGCGCGATGTTGAATGGTACAAAACTCATCCATTGAGCAGAGGCCGCACTGGGAGATCTTAGAGTTGGCAAGATCTAGGAATTTCATACTAACCTGATAGTAGCGTGTCGCCTTGTCATTGTCAGATCACTTGAGTAATTCTCAAAGCGCCAGGTCAGCGTGGTTTTGGCCCAATTTGAGCCCCAGAGCACATATCGCCCATCTAAATCCTGATGTTCTTCAGTCTCTATGCTACTGTACGGTTGTTCAGTTCTACAACGATTCTCGCTCACCATTTTTACCATCCTATTGAAAACACCCGTTACGGGTTCCTTCAGCTTTCTCTGGATCTTACGTATGGCGTTTGGAAGGTCGTTACCTGAGATCGATGAGCCTGGCTTGAGCCAACCATAAAGCTTATACAAGTCGTTGACATGTTCAGAGTGTATCATTTGGTCGGTCTCTGGTACATTTGTTGGGACAATGGTCGACACTACTAGAGAAAAAGTTGGGATGAGGGATGTAGTGCCTCTAACGACATTGTGGTGAGATGCCGCGAGACAAGGACAGATGAAGCCCAAGAACAAAGCAGCACTAACAAGCACCACTTTGTAGCACACGCTGAAGATAGATGACTCCAGTCCTCTGCTATTTAGAGTCAAGCAGGCTACTTGGTCAATTCTTCATTCTTCTGGGCCGCATGCACACTGCTTGTAAACAGGGCCGGGACCCGTCTGCAGTGAAATAGCTCTTTTGTGGGGCAACAACGGTTGGACCTGTGACACTGGCAATATACCGACGTTGATGGTGACTTTGCGGCATCGCGGAAGATCTGCTGAGTGGCTGTAACATGAAATTAGCGAGCTTTCATTGATGCGGCAGCTCGAATTGAATGCATACATCATAGGTGTACCTACACATGATGCTGTACTTGACTATGGCCTTGCGTTGTAGGGATCTCCAGCTTCTCGAACATGTCCACATCCAACCACCCGTATGGCCCATCAGCCAATACTAATTGAGGCTGCATAGCTGTAGCGTGGTACGAAAATGACCTTGGTATGCTCACAAGTAACATTATGGAAACACAAATGATCTTGAAAAGTCGATGGTCCTGCTCACAGGTTTAACCCTCATGCAGTCGCTAAAGTCAGAGTTGATTCAATGCCATCTATGTCACGTAGCACCTGTCTACTTTGACGCCGCCATATTTTCCGATGTGCCTACCTGCCCATGCTGTTGATCATCTCCCTCTGGGTGGCGCGGTCCTTGTTGGTCTGGCTGAGCGACTGGAGACTCCTCAGGTCTCCAACAACGTCCTTGGCCTTGCCAAAATAGACCTCTTGCAGCAAGTTGCGCATCTTGAGCTCCATGTCTTCGACCATCTTGCCAATGTTGGCAACGTGCGAGGTGTCATCCTCAACAGCCATGTCGGCTTCGACCTGGCGCACCATATTACCGGAGAGATCGAGGCCGCCGAGGGCCTCGCTGTCGGTGCCCAGGGAAAGAATGACGGTCGAGGTTAGCTTGTAGTGCGAGGTTCGGGCGCGGTCTTGGGCGTCGAAGACGTGGATGCTGTCCCAGCTGCCAGAGCTCTTGGGTGTGGGGTTGACGGCTATTGTCCATGTGTTAGCATACAGTCGGCAATGCTGAACCCAGGGGGTCATTCATACACTTCTTCAGCAGCACGCAACCTGCGAAACCATCATCCATGTCCCAGAGATAAACACTCGATATGCCACCCTCAAAGTACCTGCCCGCGTTAGCCACCGCAACCCCGCCATAGGCACGGCCAAGCCCCGCATGCACTCACAGCTCTCTGTACACATCGAAAGCCTCGTTGGCCTTGATTTCCATCTTACGGACACGATCACTAGGCGTCACACCTTCGTCGATGGGTGGCTCGAACTCGTTGCTCCATGGGCTTCGCCAGCTGTCGCCGTCGCGGTTGTAGTCGCAGCACAGAAAGTCGCGTTTCGTCTTCGAGCATTTCTTCACGGTAAGCGGAATATCGACGGACTCGAGCAGGTCCTCTTCGAGCGAGGGGTTGAGCTGGATAATGTGGTCGACATTGCGCTTGACGTCCTTGGGGTCCAGTCGGCGGAGCAGGTCGCTGCAGTCGTGTTAGCTATAAGGGCAGACCAGATGTGGGGGTTGCGAGAACTCCTTACAGGGCGCTATCAATCGGGTCCGCCATTTTTCTGTGTATTGCCCGGAACAAGGCGGACGTAGTGAAGGTCGGGTTGCTTGTGTATCGTTTCTGGGTGCCAGCACCTTCGAATGTCTCGACCCTCGGCGATTCGGGCGCTTGGGTTGGGCGTTGCTTGCGCGAGTCATGCGCATACACGCCTGAGTAGTCCATGGTCACTACGCGTTGAAGCTTCGCTACTGTTCAAGTCATGAAATTCTTGTATACTGAGATTTCCTTGCATTAAGTTTTATACAGGTGCGACGCTGTGGTCCCATTGCGCATGTTCCAGCAGCTACGGCTCAGTCACTCACTTGTTCACGCAGCAGTCGCGCCCTTCACTGCCCAAGGAGGAACTGAAACTTTGTGCAAACGAATGAACGCTGTCAGATACCATACCATAGCAGCTAAGATGCGTGTGCTTTTAAGTTGGGTTTGCTTTCGGAGGGCTTCTAAAACAGGCTGACGGTCTGGTTTTATATCTACAACCCTGGCTCATTTATTCAATGAATACGCTGGAATCTTCATCCCGCAAAGTATCTTTCCAAGCCGTTTGGCAATGAAACTCAGCATTCTTCTATAACATCATCTTTGTATGCCAACCACTCTTCGTCTTATTATGTTTCTGCCGAATACACGTGAAAACCAGTCGTCTCACCTTCACTTTGCCCATGAGCCGTGCACGTGGGCGCTTAAACAGCATCTGACCGACTGTTTGCTATGTTCATGGGCATCGAGACGTCATATTCAGAGTGAAGTCGCATCTCGCATCTCACATCTCACATGCGTAGGTAACATTGCTGTGGCATTCCAGTGCCCTCACCCTCACTGTCTGACAGCGCTCTCGCCACACATATAAACCCCGGAAATTCTGCTGCTCTCTCAAACCTCTACAACTCTCTACTTCTTTCATTGCAAACTGACAAACTCAACCGTACCAATCAACTTCCACATCGACAACATGTCTGACACCGAGAAGACCACTACGGCCGGCTCTTCTCCCTCGTTCACCGAGCGGGAGCTTCAACTCCTTGGTTGGGCCATGCAGTCGCTCAAGTCTGGTCCCCCAGAGGTTAGTAACTACCCTGAGACCTACATACACTGCTGTTCCGTCCTTCCTATGTATCGCGCTCACACAAATTCCAGATCGATTATGACAAGCTTGCTGCTTTTGCCGGCATGAGCAACCCACGCTCTGCTAGCAACGCCTGGGCCAAGATCAGGACCAAGCTGATGAATCCAGCTGTTGAAGGCGCACTTCCAGCTACTCCCAAGAAGACTCCTCGCAAGCGTGCTCCCAAGAAGCAGGATGTCGATGGCGAATCCTCCCCCAAGAAGAAGCCAGCTCGTGGCAAGAAAGCCCCTAGCGATGAGCGTAAGTACCTCTTGCGACTCGACATGACACTTTTCTACAATGCTGACACTGCGAAGTTATCAAGTCTGAGACCGAGGAGGCTGGTGAAGCCGGCGTGGCTGACGACGCTGATGCTATTGGATCCGACGATGAGATGTTCAAGACTGAAGTCTAAAGGCTGTTGAAAACTTCAAGGTAAGCTGCATGTGAGCTCGTTTTCCTCCTTTACTTTTATCTTTTGCATGTTTACTAATATATTCTCTAGTAACGCAGCCGCTACTTCGCGTGCGCCTGCGTCACGATCTACCTGATAGATTTGCATGGCGTGTTCGGTCGATCAATTGGCGAAATGGAAAGGATAAGAAAACTTTTCAGTTTTTTCTGTTTTCTTCTGTGGAGAAAACATACATCGATGATGGGAATTGCTGATTGAAAAGTATGGCACAGAGGAAGGTAGTTCATTGATACATACCTCGGTGCCGCCGATCCATCACGCGAGGTACAATAAACTGCATGTATGGTTATACATTCCTCAATTTACTTGCTCTAGCCTTTTCTTCTCGTCATCGTGTTTCAAAAAGTGCTTTTTACTAGGTCTATAGAAAATTCGTCAGCTTGATAATTTCAGCACAAGGTGTACATAGGTTTGTGGAAAAAGGTTCTTAAGACACCAGCTCATCCACGTTTACTTCCTCAGACCCATGCACTCCAGGTTCTCCAACAGGATTAGACATATTCGTTGGGTTTACAGTCTAGTCTGCATTCGCACCAACTTCTTCTTGTGATCACAGCACGTTATTCTTCAGCCATGTTGACCCAGCGGTCCCTGGCGTCTCTTGTACCCTCTTCCTCTCCACCCGCGACCCCTCATAACCTTTCATGTGTCCTTTCTCTTTGTCGCCAACTTCCTCTTCCTACTTTCCATCGGGCTAGGTTCCCATATATCCGGATTGATTGGGTTCAATGGAGCCAAGATGAATGTGCCATGGAACCCCCGGTTTCGTTTCCGTCTTTCCAACAAACACACAGACACCTGAGTTTTCCCTCCAGCAAGCGCCTGCATATCTCAGCAGTTTCATATTGCTGTTTGTGCATAGGAACAATGTTCCAGTAGATCGGGCGGTGACCAATTGAGCCTAGCCCCCAGCCTCTTCCTAGGCTAATGGCGTGCAGCAGCAGCAACCAACGAGGCAAATCAAACGCTTGGTCCAGACAAACTTGGCTTTATCGTGGAAGCTCCGAAACCATGTGCGGTGGGCTGGACCCGTGTATATACTGCGGGATATATTGTAGACAGTAGTTCTCTCCATTCCCTTCTCTTCACTTTCTCTGCCCAACCTCAACATTCAAGACCTGCAAAGAGATTCTCAAAGGATAAGGCTCCTGTATCCATCATGTCGTCGCAGAACACATCTTCAAGCTCCGGCTCTGGCTCCTCTGACAGGACCAGCTCTGTGGTAACGAACCATGGCACCAACAACGAGGCAAGCTCCCGGATGAGTTGGAATATCCAGCATTATACTAACCAACTGTCAGGGAAACCACTGGTGCACTCGAGAATCCAGGCCTGGTGACACAAATTCCAATCCTTACCACTACTCCAACCGAGATGGTTCATACTACTACAGTAACTCGAACGTGAGTTGCAGAGGAAGGGCGGTGTATGCGTAGACTAATGTAGCACAAGGGCTCGAGGTACTACAACGACGGTCAGGGAAACGCGCGGTACACCCCTGGCAAATAGATATGCTTCTTCTCCTGCACGGCGTCTCTTTTGTAGATGTGGCACCGGATGAAGTTGCAAGTTAACAAGATGGACCGCGTACGAGGTTTATAGTATACTCAAATGGCATTAGTTCCTGTCTGGCTCGGCAGCATGCAACCACGCTCGTGACGCCACACATGACGGTTCCAACTGCGTCATTGCTACCTTTCTGACCAGAATCACACACACCGCACCGTTACACTACGTCACCAAGCCACCCTGGATACATTGCAGATCGTCTTGCTCCCCCAAGCTCATTTCCTTACCCCATATAGCAACTGTTGAAAACAGGCGTGAAATGGTTATATTAAGTCTCTCCACACACCCAGTTTTCTGTCGCCCTCGGACATACCGCGGATATACCAAGTCGGTCTTTTTGGTACGCCCCCAAGACGCTCGGCATTTGCAAACACCAACGCACGGCGCTGAGACACGGTCCGTCGCAAACGACAAGCCAGCACAGGTGCTTGGGACACGGCAAAACTTTTTTTGCTACAATAAGTAACTGTCGATTCCAGGCGCGTATCTTGGCCTCTTGGAAATTGCCCCTTCTAGCAACCTGTTGAATATAGGTCACTGGCTTGGTAAGAAAGCTTGTCTATCGTTTTGCTGACACGAAGACGGAACCGAAGTTTGTTCTTGCCCCCTTGTACGAGATGAAAAACTCTTTTTCGTGAATAGCAATGTGAAATAAGCCCGTGACAGATACTTTTCCCGGCCTGACCCTTTGTGTATCTGAAAACAGAGTAACTACTTGCTGCGCAGTAGACACTGCACACGGCGTCGGATACGAGGAAAAAAAATCTCCGACTATCATCGACTCTATGGTGTTTCTACCCCAAAGAGTAGGTGTCGAAATGAGGACTCATGGCTTGTCAGACTTGGCTTTTGTGAAACCAGGACAGGCGTGCCAGATGTTTTACTGCGTCGGGCAGGTGTAGAAAATAGGCGTACAGAGCCTCTTTTCTGCGTAGTCATGCAAAGCGGAGCCTGTGACGATCAGCATCCATGTTCTGAAGATCATATTGCTTTTTCGCTGCATTACGACATGGTATGCTCGACGTAGCTATTGAACAACAAACATGGCTTTCCGCCACCCGGCTTGCAAAACGTTGTTTTTGCAGTATACCAAAGGCGCTGAAATGGCACAAACTGATGACAAACTATGTTGCATGCAAAATATCAATGCATAACGCCACAAAGTATCCGCATCTGCAGAGTGCAGGCATCAAACATATCTCGCGCCAGCCCTGGCTCATTCAGCGATACACGTTCACGACAGCCCAAAAAGAAAAGCCCGCTGAGCACCTTGGCTTACCTAGAAGGGTAGCCATGAAAAGTAGGCGTATTCCTTCGCTCTATCTTGCATGTCTACTGCCTGTCCCAACCCTGCGTTAAGTTTGCCAGGTATGCCAAAAGCAAAAAGGCACGGTGTGCGTTGGAAACTTTACGGAATAGCTGGTATGGCTGGCCGCATAAGCAAAGAGCACGGAGTCCGTCAGCGCCGGTCCCCCTAACCGTGACGCAGCACTGAGCGGAACAAAAAAATTTATTTGATACCAAGCTTTCACCAATTTACCACGAACAGTAGGTACAGAAAATAGGAAGCAAGCTTGGTATACCATATTGAGTAGGCATTGAAAATAGGCGTGTAGCTTCTCCTCTTTCCAACATGGCCACCCCCTCTCTTTACCCCCCCTCCCCGCCGTGCCCGCTCCACCTGCCCCCCTCTCCTCTCCTCGTCCCAAGCACACAATCTCAATCCATGATGGACAAAATAAGTCATCCAAGCTGACAGCGCCACATACGCACTGCGACTCTAATCTGCGGCTCCGAGGCAAGCCCCAACCTACCGCATTCAGCAACTCATCTGCATGCTGTCGAAAACAGGCGTATTTGTTCTCCTCACCTCGGAACATGATCATACATTCACCCCCTCTTTTTCGACATGCTATTACCATTTACTCCTCACCTTGAACCCAAATAAGCAACATACACAAGGGAAAAAAATCTCCGCACCCCGCGCTACTTTCCCATTCCAGCCCTCTCCACTCAGCCATTGCGAAATTATGAAACCTCCTCTTTCGCTGAAACCCCCACTCTAGCTTGGCTTCTCTCTCTGTCTGTACCGTTCTGCCGTCCTGCCG
>JAODYC010000100.1:0-11731 GCA_026262405.1 Curvularia hawaiiensis | reverse complement strand
GTACGTACGTACGTACAGACTCTTCGTGTAGGAATACGAGGTGGAAAAAAGCGCATAGAATAGATTAGGGTAAGGCTTGAGAAAGCAAGTCTCCCGCGTTGCAAGTCAGCCGAGAGTGATAAGGGAGATGCGGAAGCGGGTCTAATGACGTAGGGCAAGAAAAGACGGCGGCGATGGACTCTTTTCAAAGAAAGGAACGGTGTCTGGGCTAGGCTGGGCTTTCTGAGCTCAGAACAAGGAGATTGGAGGAAAAGTGTATCCTCAGGCCTGGAACAAAGAGAAGGAAGGGTAGTAAACGATACGATGAATCTCTTATATCGTGAAAAAGTAGACCACACCTTATCAAAACAATAAGTGAATACCTACGCCAAATGCCCAAAAAACCCGTCATATCTGTTTCCGTCCCTTTCCCCTCCAAAACGCCCAAAGCTATGCGAAAGTCTTTGTGTTTTCAGAACGCTCTCAGTGCTGTCGAAAAATCAAAAAAAAAAGAATGAAGAAGTGTGATAAAGATCACAGCTCATCCCGCCTGGGAATACGAATCTCCCAGCTCCTCGGCCCGGGCACAAATCCCATCCACCAATTATACACTCGTCGCATCTCGAGGATGAAGATCTTGGTGCTGTTTTCGCCTCTCTGTTAGCTTGTCATCGTCGTCATCTTATGTCTTCCTCACCAATAAAGAATAAAAAAAAGGAAGAAAGGAAGGTGGCGGGCAACGAAACAACAAAAACTTACAATCTCGATGGAATTTGCGTCCACTGATACAGCACAAAATAAATTGTCCTCTTGACAAGATTAAACTCTGCTTTGACTTCGTCCCAGATAGACATGTTCTGCGTGTTCCAGTCACGCTCAAAGGATGGAATATCGTCGTTGCCCGTCAACACATTGATGGGTTTTTGCTCTTCATCTCCTTCTTCAAGTGCGAGTTTTGCCTTAAGAGCGCCTTCATTGGTCTCAGGAAGTGCAGGCGCGACACCCTCACGCTCGCCAATCATGCGGCGGAACTCTTTGATTGCAGAGAGCGAGTGCGAAAGGCGGTTCAAAGTGTTGACGAGGGCGACGAGCTCGGTGCGGCGGAGCGGCGGGTCCTTTGAGGAGTCGTGCTCGTCGAATTCAAAAAGTACTTTCAGCGCTGTTCCGTAGCCGTTGGTTTGCAGTTTACCCCAGAGACGGCACTTGTCGCAACCAACGCAGTCCATGATGCGGCTTACGTTCCTGAAGCGGTTGCGGAAATCTTCTTTCAAGGCCACGCTATCTGGGTCTTGGAACATGACAGTTTCGTCGAAGATTTCGGGGCCAGAGGGAATGGCGGACGCAAGGCGGAGGACGGAGTTCTTTGTGCGGAGGTCTTGTTCTGGGTCCTCGGAGCAGAAGGAGTAGTCGGAGATGTGTCGCTTGATCTTGCCCACTGCGCGCATAACCAGCGCGTAGTTGAAGTAGATGTTGGAGATGCGCTCTGGGTACTTGTGGAGGCGCTCTTCGTAGCAGGCTAGATTGGGTCCCCACTGACCTGTTGTTTGATTCAGGTAATCCCAGCACAAATGGGTGGAAATGGATGCGTGCATGCCCGAAATGGCACGATGGAAGACGCGCTTCTCCAGACAGGTGTTGTCGAATTCCACGGGATCGAGGCTTCTCACAGCGGAACCCTGAGCAATGGCAGACTGGAATTTCTGCTTCTGCCCCTGCTCTTGCATGACGTTGCGGAGCTGGTTTGCCGCTTGCAGCTGTTGCTGGTTCCCGAAGCCACCAAAGGGCGAGTTGGGCGCAGATGACCCGCTAGTCGCAGGCGAATTCTTCGAGGGCTTGCTGAAGCAGTTTTCACGGTATATAGCCTCCCAGACCTGTTGAGCTCCTACACCGGCGTATCCTGTAAACCGTTCTGGGTTGTCTACCAGCGACACATAATCACCCTTGGCGGTTGCCGACTCGTCGTCTGGTATGCAGTAGTCGCGCTCGTCGCATTCATCGTCGTATTCCACCACGCAGCTCTCATCTACGTCCTCGCCTAGTTCTCCTTGCAACGGTCGCTTCGGCTTCTCCCTTTGCTGCTTCTTTCCTGGATGCTGCGCCGTCGGCCCCTCGAGCTTACCCAACTCCTTTGCGCGCCAGACGAGCGGTATGTCCTCCTCATTCTCTAACGTATTCACCGCGCACGCCACATTCCCACACATTCCATTCTCGTCGTCCCAGAAGGGGCATTTCTTGCTGTATAGGCTCAACCGGTAATGTGAGAAGAAGTCGGTGTTCTGGGTAATGGATTTGAGGTAGGGGTGTATCGCGTCGTTGAGTTGCTCGAGGGTACTGTAGCTTGCGCATGCGTCTGATACTATGGCTCCAGGCGATATCTGGAATATAGACTTAGCGCTCTGGTCCTCGTCTGGACCGGGTGAACATGAAGACTGATGGCTTACGTCGCAAACGTTTGGTGGAGGACTACCCGCTTTTGAAGGCGTGGCATGGCTTGTAGCGCGAGAGCCACCCAGCAGCACAAAGACTGTCAGGTAGAACACATGCGCTGCGGAGCGCATGGTGGTACAGTTCGGTCTGTAGTACTAGTCCTCCGATCAGCAAACGTTTGCAACAGGTGTCTTGGTGACATGTGGAGGTTCGAATCTTACAATTACGTGTATCCCGAGTAAATGAGGCCGCTCGGGAAATTACAAGCCGAGAGAAATGTGTGGGGAATGCGAAGAGGCCAGCGTGTAGGTATCAAACGCAGTGATTATCCCAGCGAGGATCCCGGTTGTGGCGGTGCGAGTTTTACTCTGATTGGGAAATCCAGACTAAAAACAGATTGATCTTGGATGAGACGCCTGACTCTAGTCCGTAAGCACAAAAGGCCAGAAGTCAAAGGCATAGAAGGAGCGAGTGTACTAATATAATAAATGGGCACTCTGGCTTTTGGTTTCAAATCACACGTTGATGGGGCCACTGCGTGGAGCCCCGAGCTTGTAGCAATGTGGCCATTACCAGAGAGGTGTGGCGGTGGAGCCTGATGGACCCTGGCACAGGGCTGGAGGGGCAAAAGGCTGACGCTTGACGGACCACTCTCGGTGTAGGATTGAATGAAACCCAGCAAGTACCCAGCAACCAAACAAGGAAAAACAACAGAGATAAGGAAGAGATAGTGAATTGTTTTTGCGCTGTTGGCGGGTTTCGACCTGTTCATCGTCTCAAATCATGGCCGAACCCACGCAAGCACCCACTGGTAGTTGGACTGATGCCTTCCCCGCGCCACGGATGACTGCGCCGTCGATATCACGCGAGGAGATTCTGTCAGATCTGTCCTCTCCCGAGTTGCTGCTTGTGGACGTGCGACGCACCGACTATGAGGGTGGTACCATTCGCGGAAGCATCAACTTGCCTGCGCATTCGTTTTACATGAACAGGGGCGTCTTGTATGACCTGTGCCGACGGGCCGGCGTCACGAGAGTTGCTTTTTACTGCGGTGAGTTTATGTTTTTTCGCCCCATCATGATCCTTGTGCGGGAGAAAGCGTTGGTAATGTCATCAAATGTTGAGCGCGTGTGGCGTGAGGTGCATTCGACTTGAAGCCGGTCTTGTTGAAAATACGGCTGCATATGCATTTACCGACGACATTGGCTAAGACGCGCTAGGGTCGTCCAACGGCAGAGGTCCCAGGTGTTCGGGCTGGTTTGCGGATTACATTGCTGAAAAAAGCGACGACAAGATCAAGTCGTTGACATTGACCGGTGGCATCAAAGGTTGGGTCAAAGCTGGTGAGCCTTATACACAGATCATGGATGGTTTCGAACCAGAGTATTGGAAGCAGTTTGACTAGACCTGTTTCAAAAAGTGTTTAGGCATCGGCAACAGTAGTATTCTTGATCAAATGCGAAATGGGTATTTTACATGAACGTCGTATATCTTGATTCTAGTCACAGGCCAACAAATGACTGTCAGCGTACTCCCTCATTCATCATCTGTATCATCGTCAATTACCCGTCTGGCCCGTTTCCTGGGAAAGATGGGCTCATCCTCCTCTATCTCAGAGTCCGAGTCTACAACAACAAGTGGCTTTCTGCTTGCACCCGTCCCAGGTTTAGCAAGCGGCGAGTTATCGTCGCTATCGCTACTGACAACCGCATCGTCGTCCGTGGGATCACTTGTAAAAATCTTTTCTCGTCTAGGAGTCTTCTTGGGTCTGGCAGCCTTGACAACCGCTTGCGTTCCAGCCCCAAGGCCAGACATGTCAAGACTGGGTAAACTGGAAGTTGGAGCTATCTCTTCTTCGTCCCCTTCGACAATGAAACTGGCAAGCTCAGAGTCTAACAGATACGCCTGCGTGTCTTGTGGCTCATCTGTACCCAGTGTGTCATCAGATCCAATCGTATCAGCTTGAGATGCAATGCGAAATCGAGGATCGGTTGGCGGGGGAGAAGACTCATTGCCCTCTTGAGCAAGTGCAGAGACACGCCAGGTAGGCGTATTTGTTCTCGGTGTCTCGTCATTTGCCATAGACTGACTGGCGGGCGTTTGTACGACATCACTGGCTCTCCGATGCCGACCACGTGGCGCTGGGGTTTTTGGAGTTTTGGGTATTGTGATCTCCTTTGGTTTCGAAACAGGCTTGTCTTTCGGGGGTGGCATCGCTCTCTCTTTGGGTTTCGCTGGCACATTTGTCTTCGGCTTTGGAGCAGGCTTTGCTTTTGCTTTTGCTTTCAGGCCCTGGGATGCAGGTTGATCATCTTCCCACATGTCTTCGTCGATGACAGGGGCAGCTTCTGTGTTGGGAACGACTAGGTCATCCCCAATGTCTGATTCGCAGTCAGAGAAGTGCATATTGAGCTTGAAACTATCAATACGATTCTCGTCCATGTCGTGCATGCGCTGCATCATGGTGGCAAACGCCCGCGTAGCACGGCCTGGGCCAACCCGGCGAACTGAATAGGGTAGAGTCCGTTGCCGCTCAGGAAATTTACCCAGATCAAGCGTGTCAACCATAGGAGCTTCGTCATCATCGAACACCGTCTGATATCTTTTTTCAAGATCCTGGTTTGCTTCATCGTTTAGAAGGACTGACTCCAATGAAGGTATTACGAAAGGCTCCTCGCTTGGATAACTAGGTTCAGGCGCTTTCTTTCCACGTCCTTTTGGTGCGATTTCCTCGTCCATATGGCCTGCAGTGATGAAGCCGGTAATGACGCCGTCGGGCATGTGGAATTTCTTCTCGGGCTTTTTGGTGCGTCTTCCCTTCTTCGGCTCTGGAAGCCAGTCTTGCTGCGAATTCTCAACTGGTATCTCTACCACCCGCCGATCGACCACAGGTTTCACATCTGCCGGCAGAATCCTGCGAGATATATCATCGTGGAAATTGAAATGACTGCCCGAGGCAATAAGTTCCTGCATCTTGAGGTAGCTGTCATTTGCCTTGTTCGCGTCATTCTCCTCCTTGCCTTGCATCTGAAGCATGACGATTCTTCCTTCGCGCTTTCGTCCTGTACGACCCATTCGCTGTAACATACGGATGGGTGATGCTTTCGAGTCGTAGCAAATGATGAGATCTACCTCACCAATGTCGAGACCCTCTTCACCGATCGAGGTCGCAATGAGCGTATTAAATTCGCCATTTTTGAATCGTTCAATGGCTGCTAATTGATCTTTCTGGGTCATGCCTTCAGAGTTCTTTCCGTGTGCTTGTCCAACGAAGATACGTGGTCGGATCATGGGCTCGTGTCTCTTCAGGATGCGCGCAATTTCTTCCGCGCTGTCACGGAAATGCGCAAACACCATGATTCTTGTTTGCGATCCCGCTTCACCATCGACTTCTGCATTCACAAAATGGTCCAGGATCACTTGCTGTAGATACTCCAACTTCGGATGACCAACAAAATTATCGTCTGTCACCCACGCTTGAAGGCGCACCATGAGCTTCTTCCAAGGTTCGCTATCCAGAATCTGCTTCTTGTACTTCGACTTTGTCTTGGCGCTCTCATCTTGAAATTCTTTCATCTTGATATAGAAAGGACCTACGCCGTGGTACTTGAGAAGGTCCATTCCGTGCGAGATGGACGAAAGGATGGCGAAAAGGGTGTGGACGGTGCTTTGGAGACCGCGATTTGCATTGTGTCCAGACTCTTGAAACCATTTTTTCTTGGCTTGCTGGCAGCCATATGGTGTTAGATCGCGGGGATCCTTGCTCCAATATGCATTCAGACCAGCAAGAGTGTTCACTAAGGGCTGTAGAGCTTCACTGTAGAGCTCCATGCACATCTCCATCTCGTCCGTATTCTGGAAAACCTGCTTGTCGATCTTGCGTTGGTGGACGTAACTGCATATGTCCATTGAGTTCTCCGTTCGAATCTCCACCTTGGATATGTCGAGTCCGTCAATGACCTTCTGCACTGACTCGACGTCAGCACCAGGCGTAGCTGTCAATGCCAAGACCCGGAAGCTGTTGTTGAATCGTCGGAGAAAGGTAACGACTTCGACATATGCGTATGCACCAGTCGCCCGGTGAGCTTCATCAACCACCAGCAACACAATCTTCTTGGGATCCGCGTACCCAGCCTTCAAGTCGTTCAACAGGGTCTGGGGTGTCATGAAAAACACTCGTTTGTTCTTCCACTCTTCAGCTCTTAGGCCTGTGGCAACACCTCCTGTAAGCATCGTGGTGTATGAGCGGGGTATACCCGCGATTTTGAAACAGGCATCGACCTGCTGAGCTACAAGTGGTTTGGTGGGAGCGACGAAGACGATCTGAGATTCCACTGTCCATCGGAACCAATTGAGAATGATAGTCGCTGCAATGAACGTCTTACCGAGACCAGTGGGGAGAGCAACCAATAGGTTATGGAAAAGGCCTCTCTGGACAATATTGAATTGATAGTCTCGAATCGTACCCAAGTTTGTCGGATAAACCCATGTTTTTATCGCTTCTGGATCTAATTTGTGATGAGTAGGCGGCTCTGCCTTCTGGTCGGCGACAAAGTTGTAACGTTTATTGGCCTGAGATCGCGTAACATCGTTGCTGGCGCCAATGCCTCCAAATAGCGTCGTTTGTCGTAGGCCATTCTGAGGTGCCATAATGCGCTTGCGAGCACTGGCCGTTTCTGTTTCATCTTGCTTCTGTGGAGACGAGGAAGAAGAAGCGAAAGCGTCCGACGGCAGATCGGCCAGATCCTGGGTGAAGTCATACTCGGCAATTACAGTACCTCTTCCAGGCGCAGCTGAAACTGGCAAGCGAGGAGACTCGTCAACATCAATGGGCGAATCTGGTATCCCAGGAGATGAAGGTGCTTGGGGTGCTGGCCGAGTTAATATTGACTGTCTGCCTGGTAGGGAAATTGTCTTGGTACCATTTGCGCCAGTCCGCTTAGCTGGCTCAGATGGTTTATGCACGCCTATGGAAGTGGGTGGTTTGGCCCATATTGCTCCTCTGGGTTTCCAGGGTGGCGAGTGTTCTCGGGGTGGCTGTGTGAAGAAGACATCGTCCATATTCAGATTGGCAGTTGGAATATGGATGCGTTCCTGGCGCTTATTGGCCCGCGTATCCTGTGCAGGTGACACATACTCGGTTTCGGAAACACCAGCTTCGCATGATCTTGACCGTGCTTTGGTCCTACGACGTGAAGGCGCAGTCTTTGGAGGGGGGGTCAGATTGTCGCTGCTGGAGTCGGACAATGTGTGGTGAGCTTCTTTGTCGTCATCCTCATCAGACGAGACAAAAGGACCTTTGCGGCTGCTGGTTTTTGCATTGCGTGAAACGGGCGCAGTCCGCCTGGCGGTAGTGGTCTTGGTAGTAGGGCCCACTCTCTGCCGCTTGGCTGGCGGTGGTGAAGGCGGGAGTGCAGGAGTATTTTCCTTCTCCGCCTGCGTGGCGGCATTCAGGAACTCGGTGTCATCAAACTCGTCGCCGTACTCGTCGCTGTCGTCCATTGTGGAGGATGGCCCAGGCAGCAAGGTTTTGGTCGTGGCGGCAAAGTGAAGGTCACGACGCGTCGGGCTCTAGCGCGTTTGGCGAGGATCAATGAGGAAAGGCAGTGCCGACCCCTGCAACGGCCGCGGTTTCCCACCTGTAAGGCTCAACCGACGTGCATTCGCATCACGGTGTCGGCCCGATGGGCGATACCCAGCTGGGCATAGCGGAAGCTAATAAAAGTGCTGCCACGACGTGACTCGCCATACCCCTATGCAATAGACTGGGTGCGCCCAGGCACAATAAAAGCGAGGCTTGCTCCCCCAGATTCTCGTTGCACACGCCCACACTCGTTTCTTTTTGGCTGTATACTTTTTGCTCCGGCATCCAACCTTGACACGCTCGCTAATAGCTACTTATTCATACTAATTCACGCCACGCCCAACCCAACGACACCATGAAGTACTCTGCCGTCATCCTTTTCGCCGCCGCTGGCGCCCTCGCCCAGGACACCACCAGCGCTCCCACGTCCGCCGCTCCCATGCCTACTGGACTCACATCCGCCGTCCAGTGCGCCCTGAACTGCGATGCTGGCGATGTCAACTGCCAGGCCAAGTGCTTGGGTAACGCCCGCCCCAACGCTTCCCAGGCCATCGCCACCAACGAGTGCGCCGCCAAGTGCGACCAGGGTGATGGATCTCCTGCCGCCACCGAGGCCTTCTCCAAGTGCGTCGACGCCTGCATCAACAGCCTCTTCCCCAGCAGCCAGACTGCCTTCCAAGATGGCGGTGCTGGTGCTGGTGCTCCTGCTGCTAGCAGCGCCGCCGCTGGCTCTGGCTCTGCTGCCGGCTCTGCTGCCGGCACTGCCAAGCCTACCGGTACCAGTGGTATGTTTGCGATTATTCTAGTATTCTGCTTTTGACCATGGTTTGCTAATCGTGTCCTAGGATCTCCCTCTGGATCTTCTCCCTCTGGCACTGCTTCCGGATCTACTGGAAGCCCTACGTCTACTGATGCAGCTGGCGCAGCTGACAAGACCGCTGTCCAATACTTTGGTGCTGGTCTTGCCGGTCTGCTTGCTGTTTTCGCTTTGTAAACGGGGCCGAGCACTACGCTTGGTCTTTGTCAGATACCATACGAGTGCATGGACGACCAAAGCGATCGCTAAGATGAGCCTAATGTCAGCATTGCCTCTTTGTTCGTCAGATGTGTAGTCAGTCAGGATGCTCTTCGAGTAGTCTGATTGGCTGTTGGTTGTTGGTTGTTGATTGTGGTGGAACTTTTGGATAGTTGAATCATAATGTTCTTCCCCATACTTGCACTACATGATTAATTGTTTGGACTGGGGTGAAATCGGGTCGTCGCGTGTACTACACCTACGTGGATCCACGCCGGGGCCATTAGCGCTGGTAATGATGGCTCGTGCGTCAATGCAGGTCAGCCCCGGCGTCATCTCGGGGACGCACACGCACATGTCATCAGAGGCCCTCATTCAGACCTTGACCAACGCTCATTCAACTCGACAGGAATGAGTGGCCATTGTACACAATGCAAGCAGCATCGCTAGATGGACGAGGACCAAGGCTTTGCCGTCACTGCAAGATGAGACTGTTCAGAGTCACCTGATGTCAGGATCGTATGGGGTTGTGGAGATGGCCTTGTTCGCGTCCTGTGTGTGGCGGCCCACTCCGGTAGAGAGCAGGTTATTGGGCAAACTTGGTCATGCGTGCAGCTGCCAAAACTCCTGTCCTAGCCCGGCCTTTGGAAGAAAAAGATTGTAGTCATATACTGTGTTTGTCGATACAGAGTGCGATATCTACGTTTAGTGTGAATGGAACTGGACGTCGTAACCAAAAACAAGTGCGCGCCGTAGGTGAGCAGAGAGTCGATGTCTAGCAATAGCCCAACTGGTTGAAGAGACCCTGTCGCGGCCCTCGTTGGCTTCACCGAGGCCACCGGAGTGTTTTCCGTTTCCTGAATCTTATCGCCACATGCTTGTTCTTCTTCTCATACATGTGTGATGTGAAACTATTCCTTTTCCAGGAGCTGGAACTCGCCATTCTTTGCTGGTCTGCTCGTTGTGCCCCTGAAGGCATGCTTGTTATGGCGGCAGTCCGGGACACATTTGCCACCCCTTCCCCCATGCCAATGCCAGCGTTTTCTTTTAACCTCCTTCTACCCGAGTTGCGATGCGCCTAAAGCACTGCTCAGTGCATAGTGGTTAGGGGAGAGGAAACATTGCCCTTTGGGGTCGCCCATCGCAACTTGGCTTGAAATGAGCTTCCCTGGGTTACGGAGCCAACCCCTAACCCGGAGTCCATAGGCGTCACAGTGGCAGTACGTATCCCACCCAATCAGAGGTTCCTTATACAGTCGCGAGACTTCTTTCTGCTCCTGTCTCAGACGAGGGTACTATCTGTGGCTGCATATGGCGTGTACCGCCCAGCAAGGGCTGCCGTTCGATATGTGCATAATTGTTGCTTACATGTGCCAACAAACTCTCTATGCTGTCTCTGTGGTGAGCGCTGCCAGCATTTCAAAGTGCACCTAGTGATGGGGTCACCCTTGTAATGCCGATCGTGCGTGTTCCGAAGAGGACCGAGGCACTTCAATCAAAAGCCTAGTTAAATTTTTGGTAATAGTCATCATATATTAACCCTGGACAACACGTGTACAGATGGCTCGAGGCACCACGCAGTTTCAATGACGTGATGGGTCGATGGCAGTTGTGTGTGAACTACGCTGAACGCTTGAGGTGAAAATCGGCACAGGCCCACGGCAAGCTAGCACACCCTTGCTGCAGTCGGTATGGTGAGCGGATGTGCGCCAGCGGACACACAGCGAACATCGGCAAAGATCTGGGTTCAGCCAGGTTAGGCCGACGAATAAGAGCAGGCTGTGTGACGCTGCTGAAGATTCGCTGGCATGCGGCTGGTGTTTCGAAGGGGGGCGACTAGGGCCCTGTCTACCTAGTGATGCCGCTGGGTCATCCCGCAACCGAACGGCTGCATCACCGCTTTCGCAGACAAACGTGCGACACGACCACCACGAGCGTTCTCAACACCCGTCCCTCAACCCAACGCAGATTGGAGATGAGCATCGGGCCGTCTGAGACCGGGCTGATGTGGCCCGGGGCGGTGGATGTGTGTAAGAGAGTCATACGCGAACAGGCCTAGCAGGCTAGGGCCGCGGAAGGAACAACAATTGATGAGGGCGGTGCGCCATGATTTGCGCCTCTGCGTGAGTAGCAAGACGATGCAGCGACGACCTGTCCAGCCCATTGTGACGTTGTCCGTGTGCCGTGGGAGATGCGGCATGCCCATCTAAGACTCTGTCGAACAAGCTGCGAGATGTCGTTGGACCCCTGTCGAGCGCTAAATCCATTTAGTATCTAGACACCATACATCGCCTCCTTCAACCTTCGTCGCCGTCCCTACGCCATGGCCGCAGCGCTTGTTGCAAGATGGCCTGCCGTATCAGGCGATACGGCGCATGTGCCGGACGAGGCGGGATGGGGGTTGTCGTGTGCGGATTCGGCAATGCCAGCCAGATGCCTCTCCAGCTACGGGCGTGCAGACTGGCCTATGGCCGGCGGCATGCCTGAGACATCCGGAGAAACTGCCAAATAACAGAGATAGTCGGCCTATGAAGGGGGGCCGTTGGCCATGAATAGTAGACAGGGGTAGTGGAGATCGTGGGTTGACGGAGCGGAATGAACATGCAAAAAACCATCAAAAAAACACGACGTGGCCGGACGCCCATCAGCGGCCCCCCAAGCATGGCAGCAGAGCGGGCACCGCAGCGGCATGGGAAGGCGTTGGCGCGGCGGCGAGGATGCTGTTG
>JAODYC010000010.1:331189-350361 GCA_026262405.1 Curvularia hawaiiensis | reverse complement strand
TTTTTTCTTTTCTTTTCTGTCGAGGCCTCAAGAACTCTCTTCTCCCCCACCAAATTGCCTGACAGTCTCGCATCACAAGGGTTCCATAGCCCTAGAGCTGTCTCTTGTTCCCTCAATTATGGCCCCTCAGCCCGACCAGAGCCACAACCTGGCTCTCGAGCTTCAAGATGGCTACGTCTGCTTTGGACAGAGTTTCGGTGCTGACAAGAGCATTTCTGGAGAACTTGTCTTCCAGACTGGCATGGTCGGCTATCCCGAGTCCATAACAGACCCTTCATACAGAGGCCAGATCCTCGTCATCACATTTCCCCTCGTCGGCAACTATGGCGTGCCCTCGCGAGAGGACATGGACAGCCTGCTCAAGGACGTTCCAGAGCATTTTGAGTCCAAAGAGATTCACATTGCCGGATTGGTCGTCGCTACATATGCTGGAGAGGAATACTCCCACCACTTGGCCACCTCTTCGCTGGGTGCATGGCTCAAGGAGCAGGGCGTGCCCGCCATCACAGGCGTCGACACGCGAGCGCTGACCAAGCGTATCCGAGAAGAGGGAAGCATGCTGGGACGTCTTTTGCAGAGGACTGGCCCAGTCCCCTCGGCTGTTGTCACCGAGGGCGAGATCGACTGGAGGGGCAGCTTCGAGCAGATTGACTGGGTCGACCCCAACAAGAAGAACCTTGTCGCTGAAGGTATGCCAGACGAAACCTCAAAGAAATAAAAAAAAAGCATCCATCCTAACATTAGACAGTTTCCATCAAGGAGCCCAAACTCTTCTCGCCCGACCCTGCGACTGCGCTCAAGCACCCTTCTGGCCGCCCCGTCCGTGTCGTCACTGTCGACGTAGGTCTCAAATACAACCAATTGAGATGCCTGGTCCGAAGAGGAGTCGAAGTTCTACAGGTCCCCTGGGACTATGACTTCCCCAAGCTTGCTGGTAAGGACTACGATGGTCTCTTCATCTCCAACGGTCCTGGTGACCCGGCCATGATGGAGTCTACCGTGAACAACATCAAGGCCGCCATGGACGAGGCCCGGACACCCATCTTCGGTATCTGTCTTGGTCATCAGTTGCTTGCCCGAGCAGCCGGCGCCAGCACTATCAAGATGAAGTTCGGTAACCGCGGTGCCAACATCCCTTGCACAAGCTTGCTCACTGGCAAGTGCCACATCACATCACAGAACCACGGATATGCCGTCGACTCCAAGACCCTCCCCACTGGCTGGGAGGAGCTGTTCGTCAATGCAAACGATGGCAGCAACGAGGGCATCCGCCACCAGGAGAGGCCCTACTTCAGTGTCCAGTTCCACCCTGAGCACACACCCGGTCCCCGCGACACCGAGTACCTGTTTGATGTTTTCATCAGTACTATCCAGAAGGCCATGGCATCGCCTGAGGTCATGTCAAAGCCAGTCGAATTTCCTGGTGGTACTTTTGAGGAGAACAGGAAGCTCGCTCCCAGGGTCGACGTCAAGAAGGTGCTTGTCCTGGGCAGTGGAGGCCTGAGCATTGGACAGGCTGGAGAGTTCGACTACTCTGGTAGTCAGGCTATCAAGGCGCTCAAGGAAGAGGGCATCTACACCATCTTGATCAACCCCAACATCGCCACCATCCAAACCTCAAAGGGCCTGGCCGACAAGGTTTACTTCTTGCCGGTCAACGCAGACTTTGTCCGCAAGGTCATTCAGAAGGAGCGCCCTGATGGTATCTACGTAACCTTTGGTGGCCAGACCGCCCTCCAGGTCGGTATCCAGCTCAAGGACGAGTTCGAAGGTCTTGGTGTCAAGGTTCTCGGTACCCCCATCGACACCATCATCACCACCGAGGACCGAGAGCTCTTTGCCCGTAGCATGGAGTCGATTGGCGAGAAGTGCGCCAAGTCTGCTTCCGCTAACAACGTCGAGGAGGCCATGCGCGCCGTCAAGGACATTGGCTTCCCAGTCATTGTCCGAGCTGCCTACGCTCTCGGTGGTCTTGGAAGTGGCTTTGCCGAGGACGAGCAACAGCTTCTCGATCTCTGCAACAAGGCTTTTGCCGCCAGTCCCCAGGTGCTCATTGAGCGCAGTATGAAGGGATGGAAGGAAATCGAGTACGAGGTCGTCCGTGACTCCCGGGACAACTGCATCACAGTTTGTAACATGGAGAACTTTGACCCTCTCGGTATCCACACTGGAGACTCTATTGTCGTTGCACCTTCGCAGACCCTTTCGGATGCCGACTACAACATGCTCCGAACGACCGCCGTCAACGTCATCCGTCATCTTGGTGTTGTTGGTGAGTGCAACATCCAGTATGCGCTCAACCCTTTCTCCAAAGAATACTGCATTATCGAGGTTAACGCTCGTCTGTCGCGTTCTTCCGCTCTGGCTTCCAAGGCCACTGGATATCCTCTCGCTTTCGTTGCAGCCAAGCTTGGTCTGAACATTCCTCTCAACGAGATCTCCAACTCAGTCACACGCTCTACATGCGCCTGCTTCGAGCCATCCCTTGATTACGTTGTAGTCAAGATTCCCCGCTGGGACTTGAAGAAATTCACTCGCGTATCCACTCTTCTTGGCTCATCTATGAAGAGTGTCGGAGAGGTCATGAGTATTGGCCGGACGTTCGAAGAGGCTTTGCAGAAAGCCATTCGCGAGATCGATCCTAGCAACCTGGGTTTCAACGAGACCCCGGCTTTGATGGAGATTGACCAGGAGCTGCAGACGCCTTCCGACCAGCGACTCTTCGCCATTGCCAACGCCATGAAGGCTGGCTACAGTGTCGACAAGATCTGGGAGATGACCAAAATTGATAAGTGGTTCCTCAGCCGCCTCAAGTCTCTTAGCGACTTCGAGAAGCTCATGGCCAACTACGACACTGTCAGCATCACCAAGCCTTTGATCAAGAAGGCCAAGCAGCTTGGTTTCTCGGATCGCCAGCTCGCCAAATTCTGGGCATCCAACGAGCTTGCTGTGCGTCGTGTCCGTGTCGATGCTGGCATCTTCCCAGTTGTTAAGCAGATCGATACCGTTGCCGCTGAGTTCCCTGCTGTAACCAACTACCTTTACCTCACATACAACGGCACGGAGCATGACATCAAATTCAACGACAAGGGCATCATGGTGCTCGGCTCTGGTGTGTACCGTATCGGATCGTCTGTCGAGTTCGACTGGTGCTCTGTCCGTGCCATTCGCACGCTGAGACAGCAGGGCTTCAAGACGGTCATGTTGAACTACAACCCGGAGACCGTATCTACTGATTACGACGAAGCGGACCGCCTTTACTTCGAGTGCATCTCGCTGGAAACCGTACTCGACATTTACACTATTGAGAACTCGAGTGGTGTGGTCGTAAGCATGGGTGGTCAGACCTCCAACAACATTGCTCTGCCTCTGCACCGTATGAACGTCAAGATTCTCGGTACTTCACCAGAGATGATCGACACGGCAGAGAACAGGTACAAGTTCTCTCGTATGCTTGACCGAATCAACGTAGACCAGCCTGCGTGGAAGGAGTTGACAAGCATTGAGGAGGCGACTGAGTTCTGCGATCGCGTATCTTACCCGGTCCTGGTCCGTCCTTCTTATGTCTTGTCCGGAGCCGCCATGAACACGGTCTACTCCAAGCACGACTTGGCAAACTACTTGAACCAAGCGGCAGATGTGTCCAAGGAACATCCCGTCGTCATCACCAAATACATCGAGAACGCCAAGGAGATTGAGATGGATGCTGTTGCCAACAATGGTACTATGATTGGACACTTCATCTCTGAGCACGTCGAGAACGCCGGTGTCCACTCTGGTGATGCCACATTGATCCTGCCTCCTCAGGATCTCGACCCCGAGACAGTGAGGCAGATTGAGGATGCCACTCGCAAGATCGGAGCAGCTCTCAACATCACTGGACCCTACAACATCCAGTTCATTGCCAAGGACAACGAGATCAAGGTCATCGAGTGCAATGTACGCGCCTCGCGATCTTTCCCCTTCGTTTCCAAGGTCATGGGTGTTGACCTGATCGAGATGGCTACCAAGGCTATGGCCGGCCTGTCTGTTACCGAGTACCCACCGGTCAACATTCCTGCCGAGTATGTCGGTGTCAAGGTTCCTCAGTTCTCCTTCTCTCGTCTTTCTGGCGCCGACCCTGTTCTCGGTGTAGAGATGGCTTCGACTGGTGAAGTCGCTTGCTTTGGTCGTACCAAGTACGAGGCCTACATCAAGGGTCTCATTGCCACTGGCTTCAAGCTACCAAAGAAGAACATTCTACTGTCCATTGGTTCTTTCAAGGACAAGCTGGAGATGCTGCCATCGATTGAGCGTCTGCACAAGATGGGCTACAATCTCTTTGCTACCGCCGGAACTGCTGACTACATTCAAGAGCATGGCATTCCAGTCAAGTTTTTGGAAGTCCTTTCCAGCGGTGAACACGACGAGCAGAAGCAGGAGTACTCGCTCACACAGCACTTGTCTAACAACCTCATCGATCTCTACATCAATTTGCCGTCAAGCAACCGCTTCCGCCGACCTGCCAATTACATGAGCAGGGGTTACCAGACGCGTCGTATGGCTGTCGACTACCAGACTCCATTGGTGACTAATGTCAAGAACGCTAAGCTGCTCATCGAGGCTCTCTCCCGCCACTATGACATGGAGGTCAGCAAGGTAGATTTCCAAGACTTTGCTGTTACCGCCGGATCTCATGACCAAACTTCTGGAGCCTTGTCTAATCTTAATGGCTCGTTGTCTCTGTCTCAGCTCCTCGCAAGGTCGCCATTCAAGCGTGAGCACATTACGTCCGTCAAGCAGTTCACCCGAGCCGACCTCCATCTTTTGTTCACCATCGCTCAGGAGATGCGTCTGGGTACTCAGCGACAGGGTTGCCTCGACATCCTTAAGGGCCGTGTGCTTTGCACCATGTTCTGTGAGCCATCGACTAGAACGTCAGCCTCTTTCGACGCTGCCATGAAGCGCCTAGGCGGTGAGGTCGTTGTCATCAACGAGTCTGTTTCTTCTACTCAGAAGGGCGAGTCTATCGCAGATACTATCCGCACACTGGGCTGCTATGGCGACGCCATTGTCCTCCGCCACCCATCTGAGGAATCCATCGACATTGCCACCAAGTTCTCCGATGTCCCCATCATCAACGCTGGTAACGGAAGCCGAGAGCACCCCACTCAGGCGCTCCTCGACATCTTCACCATCCGAGAGGAGCTTGGTACCGTCAACGGCCTCAACATCACTTTTGTTGGTGATCTGAAATACGGCCGCACCGTACACTCCCTCTGCGAGCTTCTTTCTCACTACGACGTCACCATCAACCTCGTCTCTCCCGAGTCCCTTGTCATGCCTTCAGGTGTGACCAACGCCCTCAAGGCCCGAGGTCAACTCAACAAGGTCTCCAACCAACTGTCTGACGACATTGTTGCTTCTTCGGACGTTATTTACTGCACTCGTGTGCAGAAGGAACGCTTCCCCGATTTGGCGAGCTATGAAGCTGTCAAAGACGCATTTGTTATTGACAACAAGTTGTTGAAGGGAGCCAAGGAGCACATGATTGTCATGCACCCACTGCCCAGGAACAACGAGATCAACGAGGAGGTGGACTTTGACCCGAGGGCAGCATACTTCAGACAGGTACGTCTCGGATCGCACAGCTGGCAAAGCTGTATGCTAACATGTACACAGATGAGATACGGACTGTATACCCGCATGGCACTGCTCGCTATGGTCATGGCATCCTAGATGCACAGCAATGTGTATGACTTCATGGCAGGCGTTTGGCGGTGTTTTTCACGAATACGAACAAAACTAAAAAAGTTTTCTTACCGATGTTATTCTTTCTCCTTTTTCCAAGTCTATTCCATGGTTTCTGGGTAGACACACAAACCGTAGATAGACATTACTCTCAAAAGCATTTCCACGGAGTTTGTGAAACACGGTTTAAGGGTATCTGTATGATGTATCATTATCAATATCAGGGTAGGGGGAAGCTATTTCAGTTTTACTTCAGTCTGTTTTTTCTTTTTCGGCGTTTGGATTTAGTTTGGGGATATTAGGTTTGGGTGGGGCTGGTTTAGCTCGGTTGGGCATATTTTAGGTGCATTTTTTTTCCTTTGGGAGGGGGATCAGCAATCAGGTTATGGTAGGGAAGGGATCTGCATTGGGCGGCGTTTTCTCCGTTGGGAAAGCATTATGGGAAGGAAGTCAATTTCAAGACTACAGATGGCGTCGAGGGAAGGGGTCTTGAAGTTCGGAAAAAGACAGAAGACGCCAAGACGCCTTGCCAGTCGTAAGGTTATAATAAAGAATTCTACATGCACGCCTTGAAGCGTGTTTGATGTAAGCAGCAACAAAGCTGTCTACGTCATTTCCCTTCTCTTTTCAAAGAAAGACTTTGTTAACGCTCGAGATGTGATTTGCGTTTTTTGGTTTGAGTAGGGAGTACCGAAGGAAAAGGGCCTTTAGTGACGCAAGCATCGGCTCCAACCTGGTGATAGTCAGCATCGTTTCTATTTCTCAAGTCGCTCGTTGGTCCAAGGAGAAGAAGATAAAACATACCAGGCAGTCCACATCCAAACCCAACAAACAAATAGATCAAAAAGATAACCACTAGCGTCAGCAGCACCATGAGCTTGACATTCTTCCACCACATCCTCCTCTTGAGCGTGCGACTCCTCACCCTAAAATCCCTCGCATTCTCCCCCAACCTCCCCGTCTTATCCACAAGAACACTCATATGCTCGCCCCTCTCCAGCACGCGCTCGATATTCTCCGTCATAATCTCCCTCACACCTTCAATCTCCCGCTGCGCCGTCCTCAGCGCATCCTGCTGGCCCGCCTGCGTGCCGCCTTGCTCCAGCATAAGCCTCTTGAGCGCGCCATTGAAACTCGCACACCCATATGGCGGCAGATCGGCAAAATCCGTCTCTTCGGGCGCAAAGTCGCTGAAAAACCGCTTCTCGAGGGTGGCGAGAAAGCCAAAGGGAATGCGCTGGCCTAGTTCGCGCTCGGCGATGACGAGGAAGGTGAGGCCGCCGGCGGTGGCGCTGGGGTGCGATGAGGGGAAGTCAGAGGGCGACTTGATAAGGCAGTGGATGAAGAATTTGGATTGGTCGATCGTTTTGTGTGAGGATTTGTCGTGCGTGAGGCGTGGGAGGACGAGCGAGATGAGAGAGGAGGCATTGGACGAGGCCGACGCCGTGTGTTCGGTGAGGACGGTGGTGTTGTGCGCGATGCAGGCGCTGGAGAGGGGGTAGTTTGTTAGCTTCTCGAATTGGATTTGCAGTGAGGGAGATGCAAAGGGAGTGCATACTAGAGCAGCGGCGTAGACGAAGATGACGACGCCATGGTTGGAGGAGTATGTTTCGGGGAGTGGTGATGTGGTTGCGCTCAAGGGATAGAGTCGGATCTACGTCTTCTTGTTCTTCAGTGGCGTCAAGGCGATTCCGTGGGCGATTTGAGTCCTTGTACGAGCCTGGGGTATCGGTATGGGCGAAGTTGTGGGTCTGGGTCGTGTCGCAGGTTGCAGGATGTTGAATCCAAGGACAAGGCGCTAAAAGCTGGGGATGGGCTAACCATGTGCGTCATAAGCCAAGAGAGCCAACGTGCTATGCTATGCGCTAGCTGATGCATGCGACCAAATCGCGTTCTGGATTCTTTCTTTTTTGTTATAGGTTCGGCCTTCTTAATAGTAGCGGTAGGAATAATCCCCACCACTTCATAAGCGATATACGCGCAAGATACGCAAAGTCGCATCGTCTGTGCGCATTCAAGTTGTAGCCTCAGTTGATTCTCTCCCCCAATCCCACAATTCTTTTGCGCCCGCTTTCATCACCCAGCGCATTGAGCCACCATGGTTCGCGTCAAGCACCGCTACCTGGTAGTCAATTTCCTGTACCCAGAGCCCGCCGCAAAGAGCAAATCCCAGCTCCCAGACCTTGTTCAGATCCACTCGCCCACACCAGATGCGCTCAAGCAAGGCTTCATCGTGCGCATGATACGAGATGGAGTCGAAGAGCTCTTTGGCGATTATGGCTCCGGCATGATATCTGCTGGACTCAAAGGTAAACATTGTCCTTGGCATGTATTCCGTAGAAACTGTGACTGACAATTCCCTGCAGTAAACTACTATTCCCCCTCAACCAGCACAGCCATAATCCGGTGTCCACGCGACCACTACGAAATGGTCTGGGCAGCCCTCACATACACAACGCATCTCCCACGGCCCCTCGACATACCCGTGGTCATAACAGTGGCCAGAGTCAGTGGTACTATCAGAAAGGCCGAGGAAGAGGTTATACGCCAGTCACAGCAGATTATCAAGAGAGCAAGGGCTTGGGATGGCGCGGGACAGTTGCCAATGGTGCAGAGTGTGGAGAAGGCAGTGGAGAAAGAGCGCAGGGCAGAAACACAAGTGCTTGCTGCTGTTGATGATGGAAGTGACAGCGATGATATGAGTGAATAGATGAGGGTTTTGGGCTCTGATATTCTTCTTGGAAAGCAATCTGTCATGACGGAACAACATGGCGGATACAAGCACCTCGACGCCACAAGACCGTCCACTGCGTACTGGACCTCGGCCTGAACTCACTCCCCAGGACACGGAAGACCACTGTACTTGCAGTTGAAAGCTGTAGCACTTTCCATTTCTCTAGACCTCACACATCCACCCAGCCAAGGCGCTCCTCAATCCGTTCCGAGCACACGAATATGTGGAGAATCGACAGCGCACTGGACTGATATGAACCGTTGCAGCCACTCCTCAGACACGAACCAATTGGCTGGTATACATGGCGGGGAATCTATTATACACGGACTCTATTGTACATGCGCTAAAAACATTCGTGTTCTTCTACAGCAAAACATAGAACCAGATCAAACGCTCAGTTGGGTCTCAGCATAGCAATCAAAGTAGCAGTGATGACTGCACCCGCCGCAGCACCTTGCAGAACAGCAGTCGTGTAGTCGATTCTTCGCATCGAAATAACCCGCTCGCTGAGTAGGTCATTGGCAATGTAGTTTGCCTTCTCCTGCCAGGTCTCCAGCTTACTATAAGGTCGGAAAGATGGAGCAGCTTCCTTGGCCAATGTAACCTTCTCGTCGGGTGTCAAAGCCTCTTCTTCTGGAGTGAGTTTCGTTTCTTCGGGCATCGCCGCTTCAGAAATTGGCTCGGCAGCAGCCTCAGTGACAGCTTCAGGAACCACCTCTGTCTCTGCCGGCTCTGGTATATCATTCCCTTGGGTAGGTGACTCCTCGATGGTTTCTTCGACTATAGCAGGCGCAGCAGTTGTCGCAGGCGGGCCAGCAGGTTCAATGACCCTGTCAATTTCCTTCTCCATGGGCGTATATACCTGGCTGCTGGGAGCAGGCGAAGCGGCAGCGGCAGCGGCAGCAACAGACGCGGCTTCTGAGGCAATCTTCTGCTGGGCTTCCAATGCATTCTTGATCTCCTTGACCATCCTCTTTCTCCGCCAAGGCTCCAGGACTGCCAAACTGAGCAGTAGCAAGAAGATGTTGACACCCATCAGTCCAAAGGTTACCCAAGTACTGTTCCTGCGGATTGTATCGCTCCAGATTTGCTCCTCGTGGTACTGTGCACGCTCCCGCTTCTCAAGCTGTGCGCGTGCATCTTCCAAGGCACTTTCGGCGTTTGCAACGGCATCCTTTGCTTCTCGGACGGCTTGGTCGTTGAGGTGCTCAGATCGGATAAGAGCCATGTAGCGTTCGAGATCGCCATTGGACCACGAGTGTTTTCGTTCAAGGAGGGCAACGACTTCTTTTTGGGACGTGGCCTGGTGGGCGAGGGCGGTATCGAGGGCCTGTTTAGCAGAATCGATGGCTAGGCGGCGGGCTTTTACGAGCTTTTCTGCAACAAGATTAGGGCTGGCTTCCCAACAGAGCCCCAGAAGTCACGTACCCTGTTCTTTGATCTCTCTCCGCAGCGCTTCGACCCCGGAATAATCGGTTCCTGTATACGTGTTGACCTTTTGTGTGACTACGGCAAGCTTGGGCAGCAGTTCATCCATGGCATCAGAGAAGCGCTTCAGAATACTCCATCTCTGCCTCTCACGGTGAGAAGGCAGCTGCTCGTCAGGCACGCGAGCTATGGTATCTTGTGGGTCGTCTTTCTTGGGTGGCTCTGGTTCCGGCGGTGGTGGGTGAGGTTTGTGAGCTTCGGTGGCCGGCGGTTCCTGCAACGCTGCTACTGAGCTCTCAGCTGCCCTCTGGATGGCTATCTGGTCTTCGAGTAACGCATTCAATCTCCTCTCCAATCGTTCTTGGTCTTCGGGTGATGGTGGGGTTGCGGAAACGCTGGGTCGTTGGGGTGTGGGTTGCGATTGTGCTGCGGGCGGTGGCATTGGGATGGGATCTGACGGTCTCGATGGCTTCCCTCCTTCTTCTCTCCATCTTGTCGAGCTCGAGAAATTCCGTTGCGGCCATGTCTTCGCTACGTCGACGCTCAATGGTAGTCTGGCATCCCACCTCAACGCACCACCAAAGACTGGGCGATGGTGATAGGCCAGACATGACGACAACGCACGGCGGCTGGAGAGCCGCAGTGGAGGCGCTGTCTTGTTAGCAGCCAGCTCACGGGAAGCATGCTGAAGCAGTGGCCTCATTGCTGTCTCTTCCCTCACATCAAGAGCGAAGGACGGGACGAATGACGAAAAAGCTCCGCCTGCGGACCTCCGAAGCGCTCTGACGTGCCAAGCGGCGTGGGGTCGCCGCGCCGCCCTCACTGGCTGCTCCCCTCGCCATGCCGGGTTGCCGATTCAGGGCTTACCTAGTGCCCCTCCAACTTTTAGACGTGCGAGTACTCTAGATATCCCTCGTTCGGAGCCTTCTGAGTTTTCTTTCCCTCCCAAAACACTCACTTGGTCCAGGCATTCAAGATGGGTTCCATCGACTTGGCTGAGCTGCCCGCTATGAAGAGCGACCCCAAGGTAACACTACCCATTTATCCAACACAAGTAGTACTAACACTACACTGTAGTTCGTCTTCTTCACCGACTTTGACGGCACAATTACGCTCCAGGACTCGAATGATTTCATGACCGATAACATTGGCTATGGCCAAGAGAAGCGCCGGGCCGGTAACATTGCCTGTCTCAACGACGAAATCACTTTCCGCGACTCGTTCCGCGACATGATGGACAGCGTCACAAGGCCCTACGACCAGTGCATCCAGTACCTGGTTGACAACATCCGGCTGGACCCAGGCTTCAAGGCCTTCTTCGAGTGGTCACTACAGAACAACATCCCCGTCGTGGTACTGAGTTCTGGTATGGAGCCTATCATCCGCGCACTGCTGGAGAAGCTCGTCGGACCAAATGCAAGCAAGATGCAGGTTCTTGGCAACGATGTCGGCGCACGCGAAGGCAAGAGTATCAACGACGAGGGTGGCTGGCAGATTCTCTTCAGGCATCCAGACTCTGGTTTCGGCCATGACAAGTCCATTGAGCTACGCAAGTACTCGTCGCTCCCCGAGGGCGTTCGCCCAACCATGTTTTATGCTGGTGACGGTGTGTCAGACTTGTCTGCTGCGCGCGAGACAGATCTTCTTTTCGCCAAGAAGGGACATGACCTGATCAGTTACTGCGCACGCGAAGACGTCCCCTTTACCGTCTTCGAGGATTGGTCCGATATCCTGGCCAAGTGCAAGAGCATTGTCGAGGGAAAGACAACAGTCCAGGCGGCTGCCAATGAGGGCTACGAAGCCTACAAGAAGGGCGAGGCCGGCCTCAAGAACTAAATGGGGAAAACTCTGGAAACTTTGACCTTAGGGCGGTAAAGCCCTTTGCTGTTGGAAAGGTGTCTATGCTGCGGCGCAGCAGATGCCGAATCCTCCCCAATATCTCAGCGCTCCTCAGGACCTGCAGGGGTGCCTGTGGCCGCGGTTGAGCGGGCCGTACGTGCCGGCGAAGGAGTGTCACCTTCTTTTGCACGTGCTTGTGATAAATGGGGGTGCAACTTCAAAGACAAGAAGAACGATAGATATGATTTACACTATAGACGATAGAATCTTCGATTTTCGGCTTGTCCATAGATATTGGGCGTACGAGAATGAAAAGACTCAAAGACTACCTTCATGCTCAAATGACGCAACAAACTGTGACTTCGAAGAAGGGTATCTCTTGGTGCATAAAAAAACAAGAAAAATGAGTAACTATACATACGTGAAACATCAACTTTTCTCTTCTCATCGACTGATGGCCACCTCAGTAGTCCTGACAATTGTCAAGCCCCGCGGTACAGTCCTCCTATTAGCACGTTCGACATGGAAACTCTCGATGCTCTCGTCATTCTCACGAGCCTCAGTGTCCATCCTACTAAAATGCGATTTCGCCCTGCTGGCTTCGACACTGTACGTGAGTTTACCCAACATGACGTCTTCGGCGTACGGGTCGCGTGCCATCGACTGGCTGCTGCCGCCGCTCATATCCTTCATAACGAAGCTGTTCTCGGTGTGCTGCTCGCTTTGCTTCATGTATCCTTTTGAGCGAAAGGGGGTGCTGTTGAGCCCCGTGGAGCCGCCTGTTCGGCCTCGTGTCGCAATGGAACGGACCTGGCCGAAGAAGTTTGCGAAAAGGGGTTTCATGGTGGGAAGGCAGGCGGCGATGATGCCTACATGCATTTCTACCCTGTTGTTTGCTTTTAGCACGGGCAATTTGAAGGAAAGAGCAATATGGATTAGGTGGGCTTACTGTTGCCAGATGTAGTACCAAGCTCCTTCGCCAGACCAGTCTTTTATCTCGAAGAAGTTGGCTTGCATCGGTGTCTTGTAGATGGCCACAGCAGACGCGAACAGACCGAGGCCCAGGATGGCCGCGAGACCTATACGTGTTTGAATGGTGACCTGGAGCTTCCAGACCATGGGAATAGGTATCAGGGCGAACAGCAGATCCGTTGCGATGTTGATGCACGAGTTGAAGACACCGACATTCTTGAAGATTGTCGCATCGTAGCATTTCGCAGTTCTGCACCCATGTCAGCTCGATTTGAAATGAATGGCAGCTAAACTTCCAGTGGTACCAACCCCATAGGTGGACGCAGGGTATAGTCATATCCAGCTCGTACGGGTATACATTGGAAGATGATGGCAAACGTTGAGCCAACGGTGAAGACGACAAGAAAAACTGGACTCGTCAATTATGAACACAGCGGGCTAAGACCTCCTTTAGCAACCTCTACTTACTCAACATGCCAATCAAGAACGGTCGCCATTTGGTCCGGTCTGCCAGTCGCAGTAAGAAGAAGCCGATCGATAGCTTGATCAAGCTGTATGCGGCGATGATGAGGATAGAATAAAAGTACATGTACTTGAAGAAGGGAAATATATTTTCAGTTGGAAACGCTTCAGCATGCTTTCCCAATCCATAGTTGATGACTTTCAAGAACAAAGCCAATGTGGTTGCGCTTATGCTCTACGTGTACCGAGATTAGTAACATGTAAAGTGAATGAATCTCGGGATAATCCTGCAAAAGATTGCAGACATACAAATGCAATGGCCATCATGATATCTGTTTGTGGTATACATCAGCAACCTTCGATAAGTCTTGTATAATGGTGTTGACATACCATCCCAGCCAAACGTTTTTAGCATGAAGATTCGTACATAGAATCGCAGTAGTACCGCAGCGCTTGACAAACCGAACAAAGAAGCCTCTACAGCTATCAGTCTAGATGCCTGGTTCTCTGCCAAGTACTCTGGTGATCGTGGTGGTGAAGCAGGCGGGCCCCATCCTTGCCTCGCAACGAGAGAATGGAAGGCCATGTTGGAAACCATGCAAGCGTAAATGGAAGCAAAGGCAAAAATTGGTAGATAGTACAGAAGAAATATGTCTGCTTTGTTGAGCTTTGGTTAAAGGCATCTCATGACCGCCTGTCCAACAGCAGCGGGCGGGCATGTGCAGACTGTAAAGATGGTGCAGTACAGTAGACGACCATATCTGGGATAACATTGGTCCGGGCCAACATCTGATTCTCCGTGTATGCACGGTACATGGTTTTAATGTCGACGCGACGGCTCGGCTGTGTTGTGCAACAGGAGAACAACCCGAGTGGCGGCCTCTGTGCCCAATCATGCTTACAGTGCTGTCAGGATTGCGACGTTTAATCCTGAATCCTTAGACCTGCGACTTAGTTGCCACAGATTGAGAATCAAGATAGAGTTCTTTTATTTCTTCTTCTCGTCGCCCGAAGATGCAAAACTGTGGTGCTGTATGTATGTATGTTCTGGCTGAGACACTGTCTTACCTCGCATCTACGGTGCGACGAATCCAACTATTTGCAAAGTTGTTCAGAGTACTGTCTTCAAGAGGAAGATGGAATGCGCTTCTCTCGGATCATCCGGTCCAACGTTGGAAATCTGCATCTACATCTACATCTGAAGCAAAAAGTCATGTAGGCTCTATCGCTCAATGTCTAAGCACTCCGAGGGATTGGTGGCACTCCCTCATAGGGAGACACACAAGTCTGTCGTTGTTTCTCCTTTCTGTGGCTCCACGGATAAAAGTCTTCTTCAAAACTGAAGTCGAAACTGTAGGTTCCCCACAAGGATGAGATAGATTTTGCAAGTGGTTCCGGACAGGATCCCTGGTCGAAAGCAGGTCTTGGCTGCTTGTACAGCGGCCTTAGATGCTCTCATTTCTTAACTTCATAGTGTTTCCCTTGTCGAAGGACTAGGTGCACATATTGCACCGTGGGCGTAGCGAAGACCCTTGTGGCACTGAGCTTGTACGGCTTGTGATGCGCCAATGTGGCGAACAATGGCGTGACCAACGTTGTAACACGTGTCTGAGCAATTCAACATGCAAGCAAGTGGGTTCAGCAATGTCCGATTGTTGCTGCGGACGATGCAGGTCTTCGCTTGCGAGATGAAATGATGGGATGTGGTTGCCAAATGACAAGACGCTAATGGCCCAAGCGAATGGTGACCGGTTCCGCGGAGGGGACCGGCGCCTGAAATCACCTGCAGTATGGCAATTGGCTATGCGACGATAGCCTGCTCATGCGGGCCGCCTTATACAATATTTCTCCCCTCTAGTTCATCTTTCCAGCCCTTTTGCCGCCGAACTCCCCATGTTTCTCTCAATTTGCAATATTGTAGCTAGTTACGATGAGAGAGACCTCGCGCGTCAAATCTCGGATACGTCTTAGTGTCTAAGCTGCACGCCTATCGGACTATATGCAGAATATAGCAAGCAGCATTCCAAGGCACCACATCTCAATATGTTCCCGTCCCTCCCGCGCCTAAGCTTTGAACGATGCGACCGGTTAAACAAAAAGAGAGAATGCAGGCATGCATGGGTATGTGGAGCCAGCCGCCACACGGCTCGGAAACCGTTCCACGCTGCGGCTGGTGAAGGATCCTCAGTAATCCTAGCCTATCCATCGCCTGTCTTCGCTATAGACCCGTAGCCGAGGCTTCCAGAATTCACTCATACACCCTATGCTCATTTACAGCCTCAATGCCTTTTTTCTCGTAATCGAAGCGGGGCGAAATTCAGGCAGATCCATGTCTTGCGGAGGTTGGAATACGCCTCTATGCATCCTGCAATGCAAACTCGGCACTTGGGGTCTGTTTTGGTCGTAGTGGCTTGCCAAACACAATGCAGGAAAGATTTTAGACCTATTCTCGACTATTCGAGGAACGTGGGCGAATAAAACTTCAGTCTATCAGAAGCTCTAACAATGCCTTAACTGACTCGAGGCCTAACCGGGATCAACAGACCGAGTTTTTGGGCCTAAAAGCAGGCCAGCACTGGTGTTATTGATGGACCAGTTCTCTGGTTAGACCAGATGCAGGAAGGTGTTGGTTGCGTTCTGGGGTATTTGAAGGCCTTGTCCAGCCTTGCATTTCTGGGCAGGGCCTTATCACATTTTGTTTGTGCCTCTCTCACATTCTAATATAATTCAATAATAGCTGGCTCGTGCATGCCCTTTGTCCGAAATCATATTCAAAGCTGTGGACAGTTCCAGTCGTCCAGTCATTTTCGTCCTCTGAGCCCCCCCTTAAGTCTTCAGATATCCAGCTTTACCCGGTTTCAAACGCGACCATGCGTACAGCTGCACTCCTTTGGCTTGCACCTGCGGCCCTAGCCGGCGCCATTCCTACTTTTGAAGAATCTTCTCCCGCTGCCTCTTTCGACAAAAGGCAGAATGTTTCACCGAATATTCTTGGTGGAAAGGTCCTCCAGGCTGATTTGTACGCTGGGATTGCTGCCATCAATCAGCAGATCTACCAGGCTACACAGAAGAGTGACCAGTTCAAGAAGTGCAACCCCTTGAACCTTGTTGTTCGCAAGGAATGGTGTGTTTCCCAGAAGATTGTTAAGAGTTGCGTACTAACATACCCAGGGCGACCTTCACCAAGTCCGAGAAGAAGAATTATATTGAGGCCGTTCAATGCATGTCTAAGTCACCTGCAAAGACACCCAAGTCCGAATGCCCAGGCTGCCAGAACCGCTACGACGATTTTGTCGCTGCTCATATCAAGCAGACATTCTCCATCCACAACACTGGAAACTTCCTTCCCTGGCACCGCTACTACACCTGGGCCTACGAACAGACGCTGCGAAATGAGTGCGGTTACAAAGGCTACCACCCATACTACAACTGGCCCCGATGGGCAGATGATCCTATGAAGAGCCCTGCTCTGGACGGCTCTGCTCTGTCACTGGGTGGCAACGGTGTTGCCGGATGCTCCAACCAAACTTTCTACGGAATTCCTACCAACGCTGAGCCAAAAATCAAGATTCCCAAGGGCAGTGGTGGAGGCTGCGTGCCTTCTGGTCCCTTCAAGGACTGGCCCGTCAACCTCGGGCCCGTCTTCACTGACTCGCTCTGCGTGCCTCCCAACCCAATCTCTAATTTCACGGATCCTAACATGGGTCTTGGCTACAACCCTCGCTGTCTCAAACGTGACATTTCATCTTGGACCTCCAGCCGATGGACGAATGATGAGATGGTTGTCAAGCTGCTCAACAGCCCCGACATAAAGACTTTCTGGTCCGACATGCAAGGCGGCGACCCATCTTTCGACAACAACTTCATGGGCGTGCACACAGCTGGTCACTTCACGATCGGCGGTGACCCCGGTTCTGACTTCTTCACCTCCCCTGGTACGTTTCCTTGTTGTGTTCTCTCACATTCGCAATCAATTAACGTATGACAGGCGACCCATATTTTTTCCTGCACCACTCGCAGATTGACCGTGTCTGGTGGACCTGGCAAAACATCAACCCCGCCGAGCGCACCGACGCCATCTATGGAACTACTGTCATTTCCGACCCCACTGCGCCTGCGACTAAGCTCACCGACAAGATGACGCTTGGCCATGCTTATCCCCAGGACATTACCATTGCTGAGGCGATGAGCACAATGGGTGGACCTTTCTGCTACACATATATCTAGACAGTCAAGCTCGTAGCATCTTCACCATTCATGTAAATATTTGTACCTAGTAGACGAAGAATTACTATTGAGATACAAGACGGGACATACTTGGCATTTGCAATCGACACGGCGTGTCGCCTCACTTCAGATCTTGAGCAGGGCTGAACCTGGTAGGCCACAGATGGTTTCTTGACCGCACAACTACGGTAAATTTGCTCCATCAGAAGCTCTACGATGAACCGACATGGCTAGTGCATGACAAGAGCGGTGATAGTGGGGCTCCAGCCAAAGCTCGAGACGACTATTACTATTTTTGTCTAATCTTGTAGGCAACGGTCTTGGTTCTGTAGTAAAAATGGTGCTATATCAAAGGCCGAACGAAGCTCGGACGGTCCTAAGAGAGCAGGGCAAGCGACGATTCGACATGTCCCGCAGCGCTAAACAGTCACGATACCTGGGCTGCATCCGTCTCGCGCGACGAACATGAATGGGCGGGGTGTCTTGTCCAAAGGCGCGGAGACCCTGCAGTGCCAACGCATCACCGCTGAAGAAAGCACCAGAGGCAATCATGTGCACCAATACCCTCAGATGACGCCCGGATCCCAAGAAGTGTCTGAGCCGGAAAATTCCACCTCATACTCGATTACATAGACTATTGGACCGTCTGCATTCGTGCTTGTTGGGTAGTTTGCGATTCGCGGGCAAGGAGCCTTACCAGTTACCCCACTAAGATCATACTAGTCCCGCGACGCCGTTTCCAGGGTCCTCCAGCAGAAGTACGAGTCTTATTGGGCATCAATATCGATATTTGCGACATTTGTTTCCCAACCTCCAGACGTCTGAAAGATAGAGAAAAGAGAAAGAGAGTAAAGAGACAGGAAAAACAAAGAGACATTAAGAATTCTTCTTCGACCACGCGTTTCAAGCGTTCATCATAAAAGGAGAGCGCTCCTTGCAAACACCTTACCCCAACTCCTAACTTCCATTCCTCTCAACCATGAACGTCGACCCGCTGACTGGCGCGCCGTTGCCTTCGACTGCGATCCAGCGCATCCTATACCTCGCGCCCAAAGTGCACATATACCAGATTCCGCCTGCGACGACGACCAAAGGCTACCAAGCATCTACGTGGACCGCCAACAACAACCAGCTACAGATCTTCACCGCGCGGTTACGCATCGTCGAGACATCGATACCAAACACATCAGAGGAGGAAGGGGGCGGTGGTGGTGGCGGTGGCGAAGACGACGAAAAAGTCACCACCACCATTCTGCTCGAAGACCCTAAAACGGGGGATCTCTTCGCGGCAGCCCCCTACACCAGCGAGCGCACAGTCGAGCAAGCGCTGGACAGCAGCCGCTTCTTTGCCATCACCGTCGTGGGCGAAGGCCGCAAAGCCGTGCTGGGCATGGGCTTCGAAGAGCGCAGCGAAGCCTTCGACTTCTCCATTGCCCTGCAAGACGCCCGGCGCGTACTGGGCTTTGATAAAACCTCCAACAGCAACAACACATCTTCGTCATCGTCGTTGCGCTCCTTAAAAACGTCGTCACACACCGTCGCCGAAGACGTAAAGCGCGACTTCAGTCTCAAGGCGGGCGAAACAATATCGATCAACCTGGGGGGACTCAAGGGGCGAAGGTCACGGAGTCATGAGAGCGACAAGAGTGATGGCGCGCAGAAAAGCGAACAGGATGCGCTGTTCAGTATAAAGCCTCCGCCGGGAAGCGGGCCTGGAGGCGCTTTTTTGCCCCCTCCGCCGAGTGCGAAGAGCGTCAAGGAGGAGAGGAGGCGGAGCAGA